>MU161117.1:0-25550 GCA_015888305.1 Antheraea pernyi | reverse complement strand
TCCCTACCCCTGCTCCATACACAGGCTGGCAACGCACTTGCGACTCACTTGGTGTTGCTTGTGTCTATGGACGGTGGTGATCACTTAACATCAGGTGACCCACCTGTTCGTTCGTCTTTTTTTGACATAAAAAAAGTGAATAATAACACTTTAATTTTACATGGTTTGTCGTTATTTATTAAAATTTAACAAAATCAAACTTTAATCAGATTGCATATTTCTTAATTGATATGTATCTAAGTTTGGCTATATGTATATTTATGGGAAACATACAATTATTCGGTTTAAACGCAAATTGTCTTCTTTTTCGAATGAATTTTTTAATCGGTCTTCTTCGTTTAAGACACTATCTGTCACAGACAGCGCTCACTCTACATCACATAGGCGGAATTGTGTATTGCTTACTACTACTACTTACCTAATGATATAAATGCAAATGTTTGTTTGTTTGTTTGTTATGCCTTGAATACTGAACCAATCATCATGAAATTTTGCATACATATACATGATCAGGAATACAGAAAACGATACAGAGTAGCCTGCATTAAGAAATAAGTGCTATTCTCGAGGGATAGGTCAAATTCACATTAACGCGGAAGCCGCGAACAATAGCTAGTATACAACAGTGTCGCTTTGCTAAGGTTCCGTTTTAACTGTGCGTAATCTCAATTTATCACTTTAGAACCGATATTTAGCCTTTTCTGCTATAGCCACGATCTTCTTAAATCCATAAGACCAGTCCTTAGTGTAAAATATATAAAACAGAAAAACCATTAAACATATTGTATGTTTCTTCGCCAAAATTCATATAAACATATATATAGGGGAAAAATATTATTGTTTGTATATATACTATATATATATTATATATATTTTATATATATATATATATACTATTGTATATATGCAAGTTCAAATTCAATATCAACAACATATGCATACGATATTTATTTTCCTTGAAATAATATGAACTTTTAGGTAAACTTAAAAACTGGTAATACACTTCTCGATTAACCTGTTACAATTAGTATTTCAGTTGATTGTTTATTTGCTCTTATAGACGATACAACAATTAATTTAATTTATTTTTAAAAATATTTACTACTCTTTTTTTTCATATGGAAACTTATCAGCATCAGCGCATTTTTCATACACGACAACATTTAATAAAGCCATTTGCTTAGTTATAGTAGTATTAGTTAACATAAACTAACTTTTGTTCGCGCTTCGTTTGCATTAATGTAGGTTGGTACCTATCACTAGGAAATATTATATTTTTTCTTGATCAAAAGTATGCTATGACCTTTTTTGTATCCCAGACAACGTGTATGCATAATTTTATGATTATATGTTGTGTAATTAAGGCGTGAAGACGTAGAAAACAAACTCAACTTTCGCATTTATAATTATTACTTATGATAGATTAATAAAAATCTGTCGCCAAGCACCTGTTGGAGTGTACCAGCAACTACACTTGAGAGTCAAACCAACATCGCCATTTAACATTAGATGACATTGTGGTCGAATGCTAAATCCTATAAAGTGTGAAAAATATGGTGATCATCGGGAGAGTGTACAATCCATCGCCCGTTGTACACTGGCTGATACCGAACGGCGGCAAACAAACAAACAAATAGTCACCGTAACGAAGTTATTAACATATGTATGGTGGTACCGGTTTGTACACCATCTCGCTTCATCGCTTGGTAGCGATATGTCTAAGCGTGCGTCTATCTATCACGGGTTTTACAGTGACGGTATGGTATTTGCTTTCCATTTGGACACAATGAATATGCTAAATTAAAATGTGGACTCTTCTGAATTGTCCAACTCGTAGAAAGATTTTGATGTCACCAGTGCGTTTAGCTAAATTAAGGATTAGGAATCATTCTCTCTGCGAATGCAGCCTAGACTTCGGTTCTTTAATTGTATATTCTTTAATTGTTTGAGAAACACATTCTCCTTTTAAGATGTTCTTCTTCCTTATATTCCTCGTCCTACTAACCTTACGTGTCTCTTAGCTTTGGCTTTTGAAGGTGGTAGAGCCACGCTGTAGCTATTACTAGTTTCAGCACGTATGGGTCGGCTCGCGCGGGGTAGTACCACCCTCTCACAGAACATCGACGTGAAGTAACAGTGCTTGCATTGTTGCGTTTCTTTCGGTCAGTGAGAGCGCCGGAGGCCCACCTCCTTTCCCCCTTTCTCCTTCCCCTTTCTCCTTCCCCTTTTTCCTTTCCCTAATCAGGTGACCCACCTGTTCGTTCGTCTTTTTTTGACATAAAAAAAGTGAATAATAACACTTTAATTTTACATGGTTTGTCGTTATTTATTAAAATTTAACAAAATCAAACTTTAATCAGATTGCATATTTCTTAATTGATATGTATCTAAGTTTGGCTATATGTATATTTATGGGAAACATACAATTATTCGGTTTAAACGCAAATTGTCTTCTTTTTCGAATGAATTTTTTAATCGGTCTTCTTCGTTTAAGACACTATCTGTCACAGACAGCGCTCACTCTACATCACATAGGCGGAATTGTGTATTGCTTACTACTACTACTTACCTAATGATATAAATGCAAATGTTTGTTTGTTTGTTTGTTATGCCTTGAATACTGAACCAATCATCATGAAATTTTGCATACATATACATGATCAGGAATACAGAAAACGATACAGAGTAGCCTGCATTAAGAAATAAGTGCTATTCTCGAGGGATAGGTCAAATTCACATTAACGCGGAAGCCGCGAACAATAGCTAGTATACAACAGTGTCGCTTTGCTAAGGTTCCGTTTTAACTGTGCGTAATCTCAATTTATCACTTTAGAACCGATATTTAGCCTTTTCTGCTATAGCCACGATCTTCTTAAATCCATAAGACCAGTCCTTAGTGTAAAATATATAAAACAGAAAAACCATTAAACATATTGTATGTTTCTTCGCCAAAATTCATATAAACATATATATAGGGGAAAAATATTATTGTTTGTATATATACTATATATATATTATATATATTTTATATATATATATATATACTATTGTATATATGCAAGTTCAAATTCAATATCAACAACATATGCATACGATATTTATTTTCCTTGAAATAATATGAACTTTTAGGTAAACTTAAAAACTGGTAATACACTTCTCGATTAACCTGTTACAATTAGTATTTCAGTTGATTGTTTATTTGCTCTTATAGACGATACAACAATTAATTTAATTTATTTTTAAAAATATTTACTACTCTTTTTTTTCATATGGAAACTTATCAGCATCAGCGCATTTTTCATACACGACAACATTTAATAAAGCCATTTGCTTAGTTATAGTAGTATTAGTTAACATAAACTAACTTTTGTTCGCGCTTCGTTTGCATTAATGTAGGTTGGTACCTATCACTAGGAAATATTATATTTTTTCTTGATCAAAAGTATGCTATGACCTTTTTTGTATCCCAGACAACGTGTATGCATAATTTTATGATTATATGTTGTGTAATTAAGGCGTGAAGACGTAGAAAACAAACTCAACTTTCGCATTTATAATTATTACTTATGATAGATTAATAGGTAGAGCCACGTTGTAGCTATTACTGGTTTCAGCATGAACTACGGCTCGCCCGTAGTACTACCCACAGAGTACGTTATATAAATAGAGATCGCACTCGTTCTTTCCAATCAGCGCCTGTATGGTGGTACCGGTTTGTACACCATCTCGCTTCATCGCTTGGTAGCGATATGTCTAAGCGTGCGTCTATCTATCACGGGTTTTACAGTGACGGTATGGTATTTGCTTTCCATTTGGACACAATGAATATGCTAAATTAAAATGTGGACTCTTCTGAATTGTCCAACTCGTAGAAAGATTTTGATGTCACCAGTGCGTTTAGCTAAATTAAGGATTAGGAATCATTCTCTCTGCGAATGCAGCCTAGACTTCGGTTCTTTAATTGTATATTCTTTAATTGTTTGAGAAACACATTCTCCTTTTAAGATGTTCTTCTTCCTTATATTCCTCGTCCTACTAACCTTACGTGTCTCTTAGCTTTGGCTTTTGAAGGTGGTAGGTCTTCTATCTGACAATAAAAGTCTCAACAAAATTGGTTCATACGTTTCGAAGATTAGTTCGAACAAATACCAGGCAGTTCAAATTTATTCGAATGTATAGATTAGATACGACAGTAACTCAAATCACATCTTCATCCTTAATATTTAAAGCAATAGTAATTACGTAGACCATTTTAAAATATTACAAAATTGCTTTCCCATATAAAAAAAAACAAAATAATAATTTTCTTCAAGAGATACAAACAATTTACTCATTCGATAATATTGATGTTAAACCCATGTTACGGGCATATTTGATAACCTTTTAAGATCAACGGACAATAATAAAAAACAATAAACACTTAATGGATTTATTAAAGTATTCAAAATTGCATACTAAAAACGTATCTGAATACCGCTCAAAGCTTAAGTGGCTACCCATTCGGCACCGACGAAATAACCACACCCTGTCCCTCCTGTATAATGTTCTTCATAATCATCCATAGACGCTTGTAACATCAGGAGAGTCGCAAGTGCGTTGCCAGCCTGTGCTTAGGGAGAGTGGGAAGGGTGGGAAAAAGAAGGAGCGGGCGTTAGGGGAGGTGGGCTTCCGGCGCTCTGACTAACCGAACGAAACGCAACAATGCAAGCACTGTTACTTCACGTCGGTGTTTCTGTGAGTCGGGTGGTAGTACCCCGGATGAGCCGACCCATTCATGCTGAATCCGGTAATAGCTTCAGCGTGACTTTACCACCCACAGAATTATGATATAATGATGAATGTAATCATGATATGTACAATGATGAATTAATTCATATAAAATAATCCACAATATTTCATGATGGCAACAAGTTTTATACGTGTTTAGAATTATTACTAACAGATATACCAATTATATGGTAATGCGGATCGCGTTTCGGGATCAGCCTGTGTATATCGAGCTTTTCGCAGGCCGGCATGACAGCGACGACCGGCGATGGATAGTATGTCACTCGGTGGTTGCCATTGTTTTTGGATTGTACTGTGCTTACCATCAGGCATAGTGCAGTAATTTTGCAGTGCTACTATAAAAAAAACACTTTATCTAATAATATGAATGAAATAGGAACAAAAAATATCGGCTTGGTACACATATATGTTTCAACAACTCATATATGTATGAATAGTTAGCTTAGCTTAGGTTAGCTCACATAAGTCGCGAATTGCATGTATCAGGCAACAGCCAAAGCCGAGGTGTGCCGCGTTGTCTAAAGCTAGTTGTCAAAATAAAATCGGCTGAGTGCCTTAAGTGCTCGTCTTAGTAGTCCGGTGAAGCTGTAAGCTGACCTTGCGTGGTCAATAGCGTAGTCAGTTCGAAAAAAAAAACAGCTTTAATATTGTAAATTTATATATGGTACTAGCCATAATGTTTTTGTAAGCAATGTAAGCGCAACACATTAAGTGATGATGGCTCAGTTGATAACGTGTTCGAACACCATCGATGGACGTAAGTTCGAATCCTAGCAACTGAGTCGGATTTTTCGATGAAGGAAAACTTCGTGAGGAAACCGTAGGATGATGGTATAGGGCATTTTCTAAACTCGCCTGGCTAGCTACCATTCTCAAGGTAAAAATCTGTCGCCAAGCACCTGTTGGAGTGTACCAGCAACTACACTTGAGAGTCAAACCAACATCGCCATTTAACATTAGATGACATTGTGGTCGAATGCTAAATCCTATAAAGTGTGAAAAATATGGTGATCATCGGGAGAGTGTACAATCCATCGCCCGTTGTACACTGGCTGATACCGAACGGCGGCAAACAAACAAACAAATAGTCACCGTAACGAAGTTATTAACATATGTATGGTGGTACCGGTTTGTACACCATCTCGCTTCATCGCTTGGTAGCGATATGTCTAAGCGTGCGTCTATCTATCACGGGTTTTACAGTGACGGTATGGTATTTGCTTTCCATTTGGACACAATGAATATGCTAAATTAAAATGTGGACTCTTCTGAATTGTCCAACTCGTAGAAAGATTTTGATGTCACCAGTGCGTTTAGCTAAATTAAGGATTAGGAATCATTCTCTCTGCGAATGCAGCCTAGACTTCGGTTCTTTAATTGTATATTCTTTAATTGTTTGAGAAACACATTCTCCTTTTAAGATGTTCTTCTTCCTTATATTCCTCGTCCTACTAACCTTACGTGTCTCTTAGCTTTGGCTTTTGAAGGTGGTAGAGCCACGCTGTAGCTATTACTAGTTTCAGCACGTATGGGTCGGCTCGCGCGGGGTAGTACCACCCTCTCACAGAACATCGACGTGAAGTAACAGTGCTTGCATTGTTGCGTTTCTTTCGGTCAGTGAGAGCGCCGGAGGCCCACCTCCTTTCCCCCTTTCTCCTTCCCCTTTCTCCTTCCTTACCCCTGCTCCATACACAGGCTGGCAACGCACTTGCGACTCACTTGGTGTTGCTTGTGTCTATGGACGGTGGTGATCACTTAACATCAGGTGACCCACCTGTTCGTTCGTCTTTTTTTGACATAAAAAAAGTGAATAATAACACTTTAATTTTACATGGTTTGTCGTTATTTATTAAAATTTAACAAAATCAAACTTTAATCAGATTGCATATTTCTTAATTGATATGTATCTAAGTTTGGCTATATGTATATTTATGGGAAACATACAATTATTCGGTTTAAACGCAAATTGTCTTTTTACATGGTTTGTCGTTATTTATTAAAATTTAACAAAATCAAACTTTAATCAGATTGCATATTTCTTAATTGATATGTATCTAAGTTTGGCTATATGTATATTTATGGGAAACATACAATTATTCGGTTTAAACGCAAATTGTCTTCTTTTTCGAATGAATTTTTTAATCGGTCTTCTTCGTTTAAGACACTATCTGTCACAGACAGCGCTCACTCTACATCACATAGGCGGAATTGTGTATTGCTTACTACTACTACTTACCTAATGATATAAATGCAAATGTTTGTTTGTTTGTTTGTTATGCCTTGAATACTGAACCAATCATCATGAAATTTTGCATACATATACATGATCAGGAATACAGAAAACGATACAGAGTAGCCTGCATTAAGAAATAAGTGCTATTCTCGAGGGATAGGTCAAATTCACATTAACGCGGAAGCCGCGAACAATAGCTAGTATACAACAGTGTCGCTTTGCTAAGGTTCCGTTTTAACTGTGCGTAATCTCAATTTATCACTTTAGAACCGATATTTAGCCTTTTCTGCTATAGCCACGATCTTCTTAAATCCATAAGACCAGTCCTTAGTGTAAAATATATAAAACAGAAAAACCATTAAACATATTGTATGTTTCTTCGCCAAAATTCATATAAACATATATATAGGGGAAAAATATTATTGTTTGTATATATACTATATATATATTATATATATTTTATATATATATATATATACTATTGTATATATGCAAGTTCAAATTCAATATCAACAACATATGCATACGATATTTATTTTCCTTGAAATAATATGAACTTTTAGGTAAACTTAAAAACTGGTAATACACTTCTCGATTAACCTGTTACAATTAGTATTTCAGTTGATTGTTTATTTGCTCTTATAGACGATACAACAATTAATTTAATTTATTTTTAAAAATATTTACTACTCTTTTTTTTCATATGGAAACTTATCAGCATCAGCGCATTTTTCATACACGACAACATTTAATAAAGCCATTTGCTTAGTTATAGTAGTATTAGTTAACATAAACTAACTTTTGTTCGCGCTTCGTTTGCATTAATGTAGGTTGGTACCTATCACTAGGAAATATTATATTTTTTCTTGATCAAAAGTATGCTATGACCTTTTTTGTATCCCAGACAACGTGTATGCATAATTTTATGATTATATGTTGTGTAATTAAGGCGTGAAGACGTAGAAAACAAACTCAACTTTCGCATTTATAATTATTACTTATGATAGATTAATAGGTAGAGCCACGTTGTAGCTATTACTGGTTTCAGCATGAACTACGGCTCGCCCGTAGTACTACCCACAGAGTACGTTATATAAATAGAGGTCGCACTCGTTCTTTCCAATCAGCGCCTCTATAATACTACTTTCGAACTAACATATGTTGGTTATAAATGTACATTTATAGCTATGTATGTATGCATACAGCGGTACTGAGTAAATCGTATACAAGTTTTTGGTCATTTTTATTTGTAATGAATATATTCATCGTAAGACAAATCTAAATCCAAGTATGTATATGCAGGAGTCAATGTTTATACTGTGTAGGTACAACGTATTTTATTTGTATAAATTGTGGTTATTAGACTGTTTTTTTTAAATTCTAGCATCACTTACTATCACTGACTTCTATAACTTTATTACCTGTTATTAGCTACGTCTTTTATATTTTATAATTACTACTTAGAACCTTTAGAAAAGCGTAATAGTACAAATAATACTCTGGAGAGTCTTCTATCTGACAATAAAAGTCTCAACAAAATTGGTTCATACGTTTCGAAGATTAGTTCGAACAAATACCAGGCAGTTCAAATTTATTCGAATGTATAGATTAGATACGACAGTAACTCAAATCACATCTTCATCCTTAATATTTAAAGCAATAGTAATTACGTAGACCATTTTAAAATATTCCAAAATTGCTTTCCCATATTCCCTACCCCTGCTCCATACACAGGCTGGCAACGCACTTGCGACTCACTTGGTGTTGCTTGTGTCTATGGACGGTGGTGATCACTTAACATCAGGTGACCCACCTGTTCGTTCGTCTTTTTTTGACATAAAAAAAGTGAATAATAACACTTTAATTTTACATGGTTTGTCGTTATTTATTAAAATTTAACAAAATCAAACTTTAATCAGATTGCATATTTCTTAATTGATATGTATCTAAGTTTGGCTATATGTATATTTATGGGAAACATACAATTATTCGGTTTAAACGCAAATTGTCTTCTTTTTCGAATGAATTTTTTAATCGGTCTTCTTCGTTTAAGACACTATCTGTCACAGACAGCGCTCACTCTACATCACATAGGCGGAATTGTGTATTGCTTACTACTACTACTTACCTAATGATATAAATGCAAATGTTTGTTTGTTTGTTTGTTATGCCTTGAATACTGAACCAATCATCATGAAATTTTGCATACATATACATGATCAGGAATACAGAAAACGATACAGAGTAGCCTGCATTAAGAAATAAGTGCTATTCTCGAGGGATAGGTCAAATTCACATTAACGCGGAAGCCGCGAACAATAGCTAGTATACAACAGTGTCGCTTTGCTAAGGTTCCGTTTTAACTGTGCGTAATCTCAATTTATCACTTTAGAACCGATATTTAGCCTTTTCTGCTATAGCCACGATCTTCTTAAATCCATAAGACCAGTCCTTAGTGTAAAATATATAAAACAGAAAAACCATTAAACATATTGTATGTTTCTTCGCCAAAATTCATATAAACATATATATAGGGGAAAAATATTATTGTTTGTATATATACTATATATATATTATATATATTTTATATATATATATATATATATATATATACTATTGTATATATGCAAGTTCAAATTCAATATCAACAACATATGCATACGATATTTATTTTCCTTGAAATAATATGAACTTTTAGGTAAACTTAAAAACTGGTAATACACTTCTCGATTAACCTGTTACAATTAGTATTTCAGTTGATTGTTTATTTGCTCTTATAGACGATACAACAATTAATTTAATTTATTTTTAAAAATATTTACTACTCTTTTTTTTCATATGGAAACTTATCAGCATCAGCGCATTTTTCATACACGACAACATTTAATAAAGCCATTTGCTTAGTTATAGTAGTATTAGTTAACATAAACTAACTTTTGTTCGCGCTTCGTTTGCATTAATGTAGGTTGGTACCTATCACTAGGAAATATTATATTTTTTCTTGATCAAAAGTATGCTATGACCTTTTTTGTATCCCAGACAACGTGTATGCATAATTTTATGATTATATGTTGTGTAATTAAGGCGTGAAGACGTAGAAAACAAACTCAACTTTCGCATTTATAATTATTACTTATGATAGATTAATAGGTAGAGCCACGTTGTAGCTATTACTGGTTTCAGCATGAACTACGGCTCGCCCGTAGTACTACCCACAGAGTACGTTATATAAATAGAGATCGCACTCGTTCTTTCCAATCAGCGCCTCTATAATACTACTTTCGAACTAACATATGTTGGTTATAAATGTACATTTATAGCTATGTATGTATGCATACAGCGGTACTGAGTAAATCGTATACAAGTTTTTGGTCATTTTTATTTGTAATGAATATATTCATCGTAAGACAAATCTAAATCCAAGTATGTATATGCAGGAGTCAATGTTTATACTGTGTAGGTACAACGTATTTTATTTGTATAAATTGTGGTTATTAGACTGTTTTTTTTAAATTCTAGCATCACTTACTATCACTGACTTCTATAACTTTGTTACCTGTTATTAGCTACGTCTTTTATATTTTATAATTACTACTTAGAACCTTTAGAAAAGCGTAATAGTACAAATAATAATCTGGAGAGTCTTCTATCTGACAATAAAAGTCTCAACAAAATTGGTTCATACGTTTCGAAGATTAGTTCGAACAAATACCAGGCAGTTCAAATTTATTCGAATGTATAGATTAGATACGACAGTAACTCAAATCACATCTTCATCCTTAATATTTAAAGCAATAGTAATTACGTAGACCATTTTAAAATATTACAAAATTGCTTTCCCATATAAAAAAAAACAAAATAATAATTTTCTTCAAGAGATACAAACAATTTACTCATTCGATAATATTGATGTTAAACCCATGTTACGGGCATATTTGATAACCTTTTAAGATCAACGGACAATAATAAAAAACAATAAACACTTAATGGATTTATTAAAGTATTCAAAATTTTGTTATCGCACGATGACAATGAAACTTTACAAACATTCATTTGATTTTTTTTTAATTTTTTTATATCATAGGAGGCAAACGAACAAGTGGATCACCTGATGTTAAATGATCACCACCATCCATAGACGCTTGCAACATAAGGAGAGTCGCAAGTGCGTTGCCAGCCTGTGCTTAGGGAGAGTGGGAGGGGTGGGAAAAAGAAGGAGCGGGCGTTAGGGGAGGTGGGCTTCCGGCGCTCTGACTAACCGAACGAAACGCAACAATGCAAGCACTGTTACTTCACGTCGGTGTTTCTGTGAGTCGGGTGGTAGTACCCCGGATGAGCCGACCCATTCATGCTGAATCCGGTAATAGCTTCAGCGTGACTTTACCACCCACAGAATTATGATATAATGATGAATGTAATCATGATATGTACAATGATGAATTAATTCATATAAAATAATCCACAATATTTCATGATGGCAACAAGTTTTATACGTGTTTAGAATTATTACTAACAGATATACCAATTATATGGTAATTCACGGGCTATAGAACAAAATATTATTGTAGTTAACAATAAAAGTATATAAATATTTCCAGGAACGAGTCCCGTTGACCAAATAATTTAATTTGTACTTCTATACTAATATTATACAGAAGCAGTTTGTGACTTTGTGAATATGTGAGTTTGTGACGATTGTAGGGGATAAACTCTGGATAGAAAGCCACGTTATTTGTGTATGTCATAGGCTGTATATTAACCCGAAAAATGAAAAGACTTTTTGTGGAAGTCGGATTTGCAAACGGTCTAACGAAAACGTTTCTTACGAACTTTGCCTTAACGACGAGAGATATATGACCGAGTTCTAGATAAATGTTTTAGTGCTTGATAATGCCTACAAAAAAGTCAGCGACAGCATATGTCTAACTTCAAGGATTTTTTTTTATTATTAGGGCGCGACAACGTCCGCCGTTCCCGCTAGTTTAATATAAAAAGAAAATTAACACTAATATTCAAGTACCCTTAAGTTTAAATGCAGATTAGTTTAACATCACTACATATTATGAAACAAAGCCCTCTGCCGCGTCCTTCTGTCTGTTCGCGATAAACTCAAAAACTACTGAACGGATTTTCATGCGGTTTCACCAGTAGATAAAGTGATGATAGAAGGGTTTAGGTATATAATTTGTCAAGGTATTATTTTATTATCAGGGCGGGATAATTAACTAGTAAATCAATAAAAATATATAATATATTAAATAAGCCAAGATAAACTCTGTAACCTACTGAACCTCTTATCTTACTATTTTTTTTGTGACTTCGAAAGTATAGATTGCAATCTTTTGCTCGGGACTACACTAGCGTTAATGTATATTTGGCTTATCCCTTGGAAAGAGTACTTTTTTCTACTTGAAAAATGCCCTATATCCTTTACTGTAACTCTAATAACGTCACAATTTCATCATGATCTGTTAAGTAGTTAAGGAGTGAAAGTGTAACAAACAAACAAGCTCATATTCGCCTTTATAATGTTAGTATGTTTGTTAAAAATAAAATAAAAATAAAAATCTGTATTATTGTAAGGGGTGTCGCATAATATCACAAGACATGCCTAACCTATAACCTAAGCCAACCTTACCTGGACGTAGTGCACCCTGCTGAATAGGGAACGAGGCAATGGCGAAAGCGAGGTGGTAGGGTTTCACAGCCTGACTGGGTCGCAACCACCATGTATATGGCGAAAAACCCCGTCATAGTGATTCGCTTATGCGCTTTCGCAGGCCGGCATGACAGCGACAACCGGCGATGTATAGTATGTCACTCGGTGGTAGCCATTGTTTTTGGATTGTACTGTGCTTACCATCAGGCATAGTGCAGTAATTTTGCAGTGCTATTATAAAAAAAAAAACACTTCATCTAACAATATGAATGAAATAGGAACAAAAAATATCGAATAATACATTACCTAACGATATTATTGTGTGTAGATTATTACATGATACATAATTGGTACATGTAATATCACGTAGGGCTGATGACTTGTGAGTATAATTACCATTGTATTCTCTGTATGAGATCACAGAGTTGAAATAAATTAAATGGGGTTTATGCACTTTGTGCAGTGCAAATTTTTACATACAAATACAAATTGCTGGCAACGTGAACGTCCGGTTTAGTATTAATTTGTTTTTAACGTAAATTTATATTGTCCGAATGAAATACAGAAATGGACAGTTTTATTTATTAAATTGTGATTTTATATGAGTATGACCTTAGGGAATGCACGGAGATCACGTACTGACTCGGATAATTCTTAACATCTGTTTTAAAAATAATAATATCAGTTATTTTTAGAAGCGATCCCTCATCTTTTTTTAAACCGTTTAAAGTGTATGTGATCGATTTTTGTTCATGAGAAATTTTACTTGGTGGTAAGATATGATTATTTTGTAACGCACTAGCTTCTGCCCGCGAACTCGTTCGCGTAGAGTAGTTACTTTGGGTGAACGCTAACTTTAACCCGCGACTTCGTTCACGTAGAGGGTGAAAATATTTTAAAAAATACGTACACTGACCACGATTTTGAAACATTCTTCATTAGTGGTCCGCTCCTATTAGCCTGATAATACATAAATGAGCTACCTAATACTGAAAGAATTTTTCAAATCGGACCAGTAGTTTCTGCGATTAGCGCGTTCAAGCGAACAAACTCTTCAGCTTCATAATATCAGTATAGATACCTTTTAGTGTTTGACTCTAAGTGTACGTCCAGAGTGGACGCTATTATCGAGCGTCGAGCGTAGCGTCGCGTCCGGCGTTCGTTTCAAACGTATGCATTATGTTACACTAATCACGTATAAGGTCGATGCAGTCAGGATTTCCAATAAACACTTCGTTGATACTGTCACTATTCATTTGGCCAGAGCTTTGCCTTACAATAACTTCCACATAGCAGTGCGCCCAGATCAGCGACATCTTGCCCTTTATATGCCACCGATGTAGTCTCACACCGGAATGAATAATGAACAGCCGATAACTTCCACCAATAGCGTTCGAGGTCAGTAGTAACACCCCGATAGAGTCAATAGCGCGGTATTGCAGGTCAATAGTGGTTCCCCGAGTGGCGTTGTAGTCTCGCCTCTCGGGTGTGTCACGGTACCGGACGTAGACATTAACAATAATTAATACGTGAGTGTTCCGAGTGGCGCGCAAGCTTCGCTCTTGGACGCTGGACGCTCCGTTGGATGCACCGCCGAACGCAGATGCACTCAGGCCGTACACTAATGTTACCTGATACTGAATGACGATGATAGATGCTAATACGTCATAACTGGAGGAAGACTGGCTTTTAAATGTAGCTACCGGAATACATCCATAGGATCTTGAATAAGCCCTACTACCATCAAAATAATGAAAACATGAAATTAAGCCTGGTGGTAAGGGTTTTTCTAAATGCGCCGGGCTCGCTGCCATCTAGAAAGTTTGTCGCCAAGCATCTGTTAGTGTGTTCCTGCAGCTGCAATTAGAGCCAATCTCTCTCGGCGTTATTACAAAAAAGTTAAATACGTACGGAATACTTACTTTAAAAAGGTTTCGAATTAAATGCACCGCGCTCGCCCGAGGCAAGTTCGCGTTATCCTTTTTCGCAAGTCTAACCTAACGTAACCAAAGCGAGACAAAAGATCAAGATGGCGAACACTCAGCGACCGCGGTGCATTTAATACTAAACCATTTTAAAGCCAGGACTCAGTACGTAATTAACTTTTTTGTAATAACACCGTCTAGGTTTAGCGTTTTTACCATTTCAGACCACATTGTCTTTTAAAATCAGGTCAGTCAAACGCTATAACCTATAAAGTATTAATAAAACATTTTTTTTAATGGTGGTAGAGCTACACTGAAACTATTACTGGTTTCAGCATGAATGGGTCGGCTCGCCCGGGGTAGTACCACCCTCTCATAGAAAACCGACGTGAAGTAACAGTGCTTGCATTGTTGCGTTTCGTTCGGTCGGTGAGAATGCCGGAGGCCCACCTCCCCTCCGCTCTTCTCCTCTCCCTTTTTCACCCCTAATCCCTTCCCCCAAAGGGTGGCAACGCACTTGCGACTCCTCTGGTATTGTTAGTGTCCATGGTCGGTGGTGATCACTTAACAGCAGGTGACCCACCTGAACGTTTGCCACTTATGACATAAAAAAAAATCTTCTGAATGAATCTAGTATAGAGTATAGATACTACCGCATGTAATACTAGTCATATTGGCATGTTTTACCGTTAGTGTCCCAGAATCGACTGATAAATATTCATAAACCAAGCGGATTGATAAAGTTCGGACTTGTGATCACAATGATGAATCCCTCACAGAAACACTTTAGTTTGTAGCAGCTGAGATACAAGCCGAAAGGGCAGGCACGACCGGTTATGGATTATCTCTTAATCTTCAATATTGTTTTACTCTACGGTATTAAGCTATGGAAGTGAGCGAAGTAGACATATCTATAGCAAAGCCTTCACTTTACGGTTGTACTGCAAAAAAATGTTAAGTCTTTTTAACGATCGTAAAATATATATCTTAAAAAACATGCATGCACGTCAACGTGTCTATGTAAGCTGTTTACATAACGTTGAGTAAGCAAGTCATTGGAAAACAATAATTTCTATCTATTTCAGTAAAAACTAAAGATCCATGCAACACGAAGTCTGTTTACCCACGCTCTAGTTGCAATTTTCTCGTAATAAAATCTCTCGGGATCGTAAAATGTTGCAATACGCACGTATCACAATGGAAGTTTTTCGGTGCAACCATATACGGTTACCAATTCTTTTGTTATCGTCAAATATTAAAAAAAATGTTGCAAATAAAGAAACTCCTCTGTCACCTCTTGCGTTTGTGTTACTAAATTGTATTATTTAGGATCGAAAGATAATATATTAATAATCCTACGCTAACAAAATAGAAACAGAAAAAACCGTACCTACTTTAAAATTTTAAATGTAATTTGCAACAAAGATTTGTTTTTTATTGTAGCACGGCAAAATGACTGCACTATGCCTGATGGTAAGCACAGTACAATCCAAAAACAATGGCGACCACCGAGTGACACACTATCCATTGCCGGTCGCCGCTGGCATGCCGGTCTGGGAAAAGCTGAATATGCACAGGCTGATCCCGAAACGCGACCCGCAGAAGCGAATCACTATGACGGGCTTTTTCGCCATATACATGGTGGTTGCGACCCAGTCAGGCTGTAGAACCACCCCGCTTTCGCCATTGCCTCGTTCGTTATTCAGAAGGGTGCACCACGTGCAAGTGAGGTTTGCTTGGGTGTCTCAAGTCTTATAATATTATTCGACACCCCTTACACCCCAATATTCTCCAATGTTCTCCATCATTCAGTTTATAGTTTAGAATTTGTATTTGTTGATCATACAAAATATTAGAAGCATCAAAAATACCTTATTCAAAATGTAGCCCTTAATTGTTAGTTTGTTAATAATTAATTTGGTTTGTTAATAATTTTATTTTACCTCTACAAATATTTTATAAGCACAATTATATTTGTAAAGGTGATCATTTTCAGAAATCACATAATTTTTGCAATGATCCATAATGTATTTTGGAATCTTATTTTAGAGTTTAAATAAACTGTTATTTGTATTACACCTAAAAGATGTAATGTTTTCTTATTAATAACGAAAGCTTATCAAGTGTGTAGAAGTTTTTTGAGAATAGTAAGTACTCAATTCCTGAAATTAATACATAGTCCGCGGTTGTTTTTTTTTTCGAACTGACTAAGCTATTGACCTTCCTAGGTCTTAATAGCTTCACCAGACTACCATTGACCGCGTCTGTAATAGAATTGTGGTGAGTACACCAGCGGGTTACCTCCATAGTAACTGTGCGGCATTACGCTATGGAAATAATTGATGTAGACATATCTATAGTAATGCCTTTTAATTGGTGAATCTTTTAATGATCAGACCCGCCTATAATTTTGTATCTTGTGTGACATCTAAGAATACAGTATTATCATTTAGGTCTACTACATTCTTTGCTATTTTGATATCACTATCAACATATTTAACATTGGATAAGGTAAATCTAATACAATTAGTAATATTTCTCTAAATATTATTTAATTTTGCTAACAGCCGATTTTTTTTTTGGTATTGAATATAAGCGGAGTAGATAATCGATAAATGATTCATATATACTAGTAATAAGAACGGTAGCAAATTGAGCTCTGTCGAACGCCTATTAAAACATATGATCCTTAAGGAGGCTGCATCATGTAAATGTAATTTTTAACAGTATATTACATTAAAAAAAAATTTATCGTAGCACTGCTAAATGACGGTACTGTGCCGGATGCTGACCACAGTACAATCCAAAAACAATGGCGACTACCGAGAGATACGGTATCCCTCACCGGTCGCCGTTGTCATGCCGGCCTGCATAAATATCTTTTCACGTTACGCTTTAAGGAAGGAAGGAATTATAGGAAGGAGGGAACACACTGCCGGGAGATTGTTCCACAGCTTCACGGTACGGCAGAGATAAGAAGTTGCGAACTTTACAGAGTATAAAATGACGTCGCTTCCGCTGTCTGTTTCCTTAGATCTTTTAAATTATCCAACGGATTTTAATTTTAAAAACAATAGATGGAGCGATTCAAGAGAAAGGTTTATATGTATAGTACATACATATTGTAGGTGGTAGAGCCACGTTGAAGCTACTACTGGTTTCAGCATGAATGGGTCGGCTCACTCGGGGTAGTACCACCCTCTCACAGAAAACCGACGTGAAGTAACAATGCTTGCATTGTTGCGTTTCGTTCGGTCAGTGAGAGCGGCGGATGCCCATCTCCTCTCTCTCCCTCCCTTCTCCCTCCTTCTCTTCCCCCTTCCTCCCACAATCAGGCTGGCAACGCACTTGCGACTCCCCTGGTGTTGCAAGTGTTTATGGACAGTGGTGATCGCTTAACATCAGGTGATCCACCTGTTCGTTTGCTTCCTATAATATATAAAAAAATATATTATAGCACAGAGAAGCCGAAAAGTTCAAATATTTGTAATGTGATGTTGTAACAAAAATATTTTTGTGTGATTAAATTGCAAACGCTGGTTAAACCTTACGAGATAGATTAAATTAATGTACACACATTAACCATTTTTATCTTTTTACAAAAAAACATTTCACGTAGATCAAAACTGCCCTTAACAGTATTTAATTAAAATGAATATCTACATACTACCCGTGCGAAGCTGGGGTGGGTCGCTAGTAAACTATAAATTCGAGAGAAATTTCACAGTCGTTACTTAAAGCATTAATATGCCTGTCATAGCTGTGGCATAGGCAGGCACAGAAATAATAATATAGGAACAAGCGTGAATGACTGTACAGCGCGGGCGTGCGAAACATAAGCACTCTCGCACGAATACCAATTTTATCAGTTATTACGCTCAGACACACTGCAATTACAATATTTTCCTTTATACGTATTTCGATATAATATATTGTATGACCAGCGATGCGCGTCGACTAGGCTTACTGTATTAATGTGGCATCATAAGTGTCTGAACGATTTAAATCTATTTTTCGCGCTTTTATATTTATAGTATATTAAAGTCATAAGAGCCTTGTAAGAATGTTCACACAAACATATTTTGTTTTATAGCGCGAAATTAAATAAACGATGAAATTACTACTACAAGGCAATTTTTATGTACGTTAAAGCGTAACGTTAATTAATCGGATAAGGAGTAATATTATAGTGAATAAAATAGTATCGTAAATAACTAATTGATTTTTTAAATAATATTTAAAGATATGCTAATTCATTCTTATAACTTCATTCGAATCAAAATACGTTGCATAGTTTAAAATAATTAAGAGGACACACAGACAGCCGCGAAAAGAGTCTTTATTTATGGATAAGATCAGTGTACAATATATAAGAGTATAGCAATAATAATTCTTATTTTTGTTTCGTGGCTCAACCATTGGATATTGATAGTCAAATACTTTTAACGTGTTCTTTTTGTAACAGATTATATCAGATGTTATAAAAGGTGTCTAAGCTCTTCGTTAGTCTAGAGTCAGGATATTTCAGTCGCTGTACGGTTATACTTTTAATACACGATTATAAGAGCTGTTAGTTTTGTAACGTGGGATACCGTGGCAAATTATTGCCCGTCATCGCAATTAAATGCAATAGACATTTTAGCCGGATAAGCCGTTGATTTTATCCTTCCGTACAAAAATAAAATGTAAAATAAACTTTTTACATTAATTCGCGTACATTTACTAATTTCAATTGGTAACACTATCGACTGACAGTGAAACCTGAACCTGAGAATTGTTCTCGAAGTAAGTACCACAGTATGTAGAAAAATATATACATGTGGATTTCTCAGAGCTGGAAATCGCCAATACGTTTTGGGCTGGCGTCGTTATTATGCTTACAACTTCCTTCGCGAATAAGACTATGGTCCTGCAGTGGGTCTCTTACATGCTGATGATAATAATAATTTCAGATAGATCGCGAATTGCATGTATCAGGCAACAGCCCATTTTTTTTTATTAACGTGGGGAAATCTCTTATGGGTACGCCACCCTCTCGGGGGAGAGGATGGGTTATGTCTGACTCGCACGGACTTTAGTAGTTTAGTACGGACTTTTAACCCTACGGTGTACCATCCGACCATATTGTTGGGGCGGCAAGGGATCGATCTACGCTATTCCCCTTGGATAGCCGCCCCAACGGTCCGCCCTGCGGAAGGTGGCCGACGGGCTCCGTCCTAATAGGGAGACAGGCTGGGTACACACCAGCTGCCTCCCCTCGTCTACCGGACCTGTGCAATGAGGAGATGGGCTCCCCGGCCCATCCCCTCAGGTTCGGCTACGGTGGAGGTAGGAGAAGGGCAAATCGCCGCTTCCTCCCTCAGGTCCTTCTTTGTCGGAGAGGGCCACTCAGTGGGTTATCTTCGCGTACCCTCTCCGCCGCCTCCTTCTGCGAGATGACGTGAGCATGGCCGAAACCACACTCGGCAGCGACAAATCCAACCCTACCGCCGCAGTCAGGATGCGGCGCTGTCCCTCCTACGCAGCATTCTCAGTCAGAGTGTGCTGGGCGGTATCCTCCGCAGCGCCGCATTCATGGTATGCGGTGATTGGCTCCCTACGAGCGATCTGGTGCAAGTACCACCCGAAGCAACCATCAGGTAACAGCCCAAGCCGAGGTGTGCCTTGCACCCTTGAGCTAGTTGCCCAAATAAAATCGGCTGAGTGCCTTAAGCGCTCGCCTTAGTAGTCCGATGAAACTGTTAAGACCTTGCTAGGTCAATAGCGTAGTCAGTTCGAAATAAAAAATACTGCTTCTAGTTTTCTGCTAATTAATCAATAATTAGTTTAATAGGCAAAGAGACTACATGATTAAATATTATAGAATGAGTTTTCTAATCAAAAAGCCATTAACTGAAACATTAATCTATATTTAAAAGGATAAATTAAGAGTTCTATTTCCTTATGTATGTCACCCATATTCGCAATTCACGATAACTTGAATATTACAAATGGGAACATAATCTGAAAATCGGTTTAAGTTAGCCCTCCGGTTCGTACTATGACGTGTAGCAATTAATTTATCAGAATTCGTAAACTTGGTTTGGTTGTGGGCTGATATGGTGACGATTTATAAATTGTTTTCAAGAAATAGTAATTGCAAGCGTTATTAACGAAAATGACATAAAATATAATGTTGACCATAATGTATTATGATTTAATACAGATACTGCACACAAAACAGTCTTCGTCAGTCTTTTTAGCCACTCTGAACTGAATATAGCCGTAAATTCGAACTTGCGCGTATTATACTCAAGAATTGGATACAAAGTTAAGATATTATTATAACAATCTAAAATTGCCATTTAGCGTTATTATTACCTTGTCACGATATTATATGTTACATATAATACCAAAGAATACACGATCTTTATTCAAAACAAGCAACTGCGTATGATTTTGTCCACGTTGAATTGCAATGTAAAATTGGAAAACCTGGTAACAATAAAATATAGCTCAGCGCCACCTAGTGATGAGTTTGAGTTTTAGAAGAATATTACCATAAAAATCTACATAAGTACATACACTAAATAAACCAGTTTAGTTGGTCACAGTAATCATTCTTAATTGATGTCATTATCTACGCCTTAATGGTTTTATTTCATTTTAAATTAGTTAATATTATTTAAGCTAATCCTTCTTATCATTTATTTATTTTTAACGAACCCTTAATATGTCATAATTAAATACACTCTGAGACTTATTTGAATAATTTTAATTTGTTTTGTTTTTCTAAACTATAAGAAATAGTTATGATTTATATGACAATGATTATGAGAAATCTATTCAAATACTCTATATAAATGTGAGAGGTACATATTCTACTGAAAAATGCGTTATACACATGCAGTTACAATCAGTTTATGTACAAGTCGTAAACCCGGTAACACGAGGTAACGTAATCAGCTATCGCTCGTGAAACACATTCGAAGCTTACACCTTTATTCCACTTCTAACTGGGTCACTTTGTTTATCCCTAAAGAAATACCTAGTCCTGGCTTTTCATGCTCCATATCATATTCAGCTATTTACTATTTAGGTTATATGTGGCAGAGATGTGAATGTTAACATGTATGTGTGGTGTAAGTAGAATATTTAAGAATGAGTATGTCAGATGAAGTTTGCAGTTAGCATCAGTGACAGAGAAAATGAGGAGTAATAGGTTAGCAGGTTACGGGCATATAAGAAGCGATGATAGTCACGTAATTAGAAAAGTTTTGAGTATTAAGGTGGACGGATATAGAAGTAGAGGAAGATCGAAAAAGGTATGCATGGATTAGGTGAAAAATGATATGTAGGTATATAAAAGGTGTGACATCAGACAGGGGAGAGTAGAAGAGGAAAACACGTTATGCCGACCCTACTTATGTGGGATAAGGGTTAGAAGATGATGATATAATAAAAATAGCATTGATGTATTTTCAGATCAATTTATTTATTATGGACTAGTTTATGCCCGCGGCTTCGTTCACCTTAATGTAGAATTTACTTATCCCTCAGAAGGGAGATTCCATTAATTACGTGAGGAGCTTAGGGGAGAGAGGGTCAAGTTGAATATCACGTTGGAGAGAGAGAGAGAGGGTTTCGACAAACATTACGTAATTTTCTGCAAGCAAAAAATAGTCTAAAAATATTATTAATTTTATTATAATATTAAAAAGAATATTAGATGACTTTAAAGGAAAATATGTTTTCTAGATTTAAATAAGCCTCTATCTGACACAATTCTGTACTAAAATCCTTGAAAAGATATAAAGTTATTTAGTATTAATATTTCCAAATGTAACGTAATAATAATTATCACTAAAGGTAATAATTGAAAAAGTAAAACTAAAAATAATAAAAGCAAATTGTGTGTTTCTTTAATAAATCAAACGCATGTATACTAGAAATACAAATTTTGAAAGATCTCGCATGAGATTAGGGAGGGTGGAGAGGGATCAAGACAAATTTTACATCTCACGAAGGGCAGAGGAGGTAAAAAAATCCTGAAAAACGCCTCACTTAATTAATAAGCAACCCGGAACGGTAACTCTTTTTCTAGATTAAAGATATCCTATGTCCTTTTCTGTACGTCTCATAACATATATCCGAAATTTCATGATGATGACTACTCAAAACAGAAAGCGTTGTTACAAACTAGTATTCACATTTTTTTTAAATATTATAGGAGGCAAACCAACAGGCGGGTCACCGGATGGTAAGCGATCACCGCCGTCCATAGACACAAGCAACACCAAGGGAGTTGCAAGTGCGTTGCCAGCCTGTGTTTGGGGGAGTGAGGAGTGGAGGATGGGGGAAGAGGAGATGGGCATCCGGCGCTCTCACTGACCGAACGAAACGCAACAATGCAAGCACTATTACATCACGTCGGTTTTCTGGGGGTCAGGTGGTACTACCCTGGGCGAGCCGACCCATTCATGCAGAAACCAGTAATAGTTTCAGCGTGGTTCTACCACCTACAACATATATAGACAATATAACGGCGCGTTAGTTCTATTTTCAAGAATAATCATTTTATGATAAAATTGAGTCATATTAAAACCTTCGATTGTTATGTTAGGACAGAATTGTACAAATAGTGTGCCATTTAATATCTTATAGAGTTTTGTGTGCGCCTTATGTTTACACAAATTGGATGAGTACGATCACAGACAGACGCACCAAAAACGGAATCGTGTCTACGATGCAAACAGGTGCGTTTCTTGTAATTTACAAATGTGTAATCTCATAGCATACCAGACGCAATTATACCATAATATTACTAGTTAATTATTTATTTATTATGAATCGATATATATACATAGTATAAAATGAAGTCGCTTCCGCTGTCTGTTCCCTTAGATCTCTTAAAATATCCAACGGATTTTAATACAGTTTTCAGAAATAGATAGAGTGATTCAAGAGGAAGGTTTATATGTGTGTAATAGATATATGTTATACTACAAAAAGTCAAGAAATTCAAAGATTTGTAATGTGATGTCGTAACAAACATGTTCTTTTGCGCTTACATCGCAAACGCTGGCTAAATCTTTCGAGATAAATTAATGTATATGCATTACGGAATTGTATATCTTAAAAAGACCGATAGAAAAGTCCTTGATGTATATATTTATCTCCAAAGGATAACCCACAGTAACTATTTTACAAAAATAATTATGTGTTATTTGCCAAGCTATTTTATACAATACGGTATTATTCCTTATCCAATGAAATACATTACATACGTTATACACGTCGTGTACGTTATACACGTCGTGCAGATCAAAACTGACCTTAACAATATTTCATTAAAACGGATATCTACGTTGCCTACCCGTGCGAAGCTGGGACGAGTCGCTAGTAAGTTATAAAATACATTTCTATCATTTTTAGAAATGTCTGTCTGTTTGTTTGAACACGCATCACTGCTAAAGTACTGAGTTCACGATAAAACCTCACTAAGAATATCATATCCTTGAGTAACATTTAATCTAGATTTCAATAAAATCGGTTCACTCTATCAAAAGTCCCGTGAAAATCAGTTGAAGCATTTCGGATATTCCACTGCGGCCGAAGGCCAATAAATATCCTAAATTACTTTTTATGAGGTCTGCTTTCAATCCGTCAAGACCCCGTAATAATCGGTCCAACCATTTTGGAAATAGCCATGCGGACGAAGCCGCGGACAAATAAAATAGAATATGTCAACCGCTATAATTTCGGCTATCTGCCAGTAAAATTCCCGTTAAAATAGGTCCAGCAATTTTGGAGATTACCCGGAACAAACAAACAAATAGACAAAATATAATAATATAAAAATGTTGACCGTATACAAAAACTTTTTTTTTGTCATTTGTAGCTATATATATTCACCAAAAAGTAATTATTTATTTTTACATACACACACTTTATTTTTATGATACGTAATATATTACAAATAAAAATTTGGAATCAAAACTAACGTAGAATAAACTTTTTGAATAGGAGCACAAAATAATCTTTGAAAATGTTTGCGTTAGAAACTTACCACGTTACCATGGCAACGTATATAATACTAACACTAACACTCAACGAAAGCAATCAAAACGAAAAAATGACCGATTTTGAAACATTCTTCATTGGCGCTCCACTCCTATTTGTCTTAGCGTGATGGTGATATAAACCATTCCTCGGTAAATGAGCTATCTAAAACCGAAATATTTTTTCAAATCGGGCCAGTATTTCCTGAGATTAGCGCGTTCAACCAAACAAACAAACTTTTCAGCTTTATATATTAGTATAGATTAATCCGTATCCAATAAAATTTTAGTAATTGGTTATTTCTTTAAAATCGAAACTGCCCTTTATAGTAAATCATTTCAATGAACATCTTAGAAAATATCACACCAACCGTAACCAACCAACAGTAACACCATGTGGTTCAGACGTAATTTGTTGATATTACATTTGTACTGTAACCCAGGCACAACCGAGACGTCTAATCCAAATGAATATATAATAATTAAGCGTTGCTATCCAATTATTAAAAACTATAAAATATATCTCGCAAAATATTATCAAGAGCGGACATCGACTTTAGAATCATTTCAAAACAATATTAACAGATCGCTTCATTAGCATATTTATTATCAAGGAATAAATTTTATTCTTGAAATATTCTAAAACTAGTTATACTATAATTTATTTGAAGATTTAAGTGCTCCTATTAACTTATTCATAAGGTCATTCATCGCAAATATATATCGTTATAAGTCCACGTCTATACTTTCTTTGAGGCGCAGTGGTAATAATAAGCTCTAATGTTGAGCTGAGAGGTCCGGTCGAGGGAATGATCCCTGCATAAACTTATCTTTGTATAATGAATATAATTGTCATGTCTTAGTTAATGTGCCAAACTATCGATTCCCTGGTCAACTTCCTTCAG
>MU161116.1:25399-52132 GCA_015888305.1 Antheraea pernyi | reverse complement strand
AAAGTCTTAACAGCTTCACCGGTCTACCGATAGAAGTTTGTGCAGTATATTGTATGCATTACATAGAGGTTGAAATAAAATGGGAATTTTTATTGAACATGCTACTTTTCAGACAGTGGAATTGTAAAAAATAATTGTTGTATAAGAAACGTTGTGGTGGTCAAGCGGTTTGACTGGTGGAATATCAATCCTTTGTCCACGGGTTCGAACCCCCGCATGTGACAACATATGTTTTCTCAGAATTTGCGTATATTTACTAACTTTAATTGGTAACAATATCGGCTGACGGTGAAGGAAAACATCGTGGGGAAACCTGGATCTGAGATTTACTAATTTTAATCAGTAACACTATCGGCTGACGGTGAAAGAAAACATCGTGGGGAAACCTGAACCTGAGAAATATTCTTCTAGTGCCACCGTATGAAAGTATAGAAAACTGTTAGATATCTCCGAATTGAAATTCGCCAATACGTCGTGGGCTGGCGTGGTGATTAAGTCCATACCTTCCTTCGAGAAAAGGCCAACGGCCCCGCAGTAGGTCTCTTACAGGGATGATGATGATTGTATAGGATATCGAAAAACTTTAAGTTGGATATTAAACATTTTTTTTATGTCATAGGTGGCAAACGAACACGTGGGTCACCTGATGTTAAGTGATCACCACTGTCCATGGACACTAACAACACCATAGGAGTCGCAAGTGCATTGCTACCCTTTTGGGGGGAAGGGTTAGGGAAGGGAGGGGAAGTGGAGCTCCGGTGCTCTCACTGACCGAACGAAACGCAACAATGCATTCACTGTTACTTCACGTCGATTTTCTATGAGAGGGTGGTACTATCCCGTAGTACCCCGTAATAACATAATTACTGTATCAAATATACATAGATATAAGACAAATAATTATATATTAAAACAATTGTATTTTTTAAAATTCATTATCCGTATAATCTAAATTTCAGCTGACAATGAAGGAAGCATACCATCTCAGTTTCCAGTCCAAGAAGACACTGTGTTTGCACAGATATTAAAAGAGTCTCTCGATTTCTTTAGTATACCGGAGAAACTGCATCACGAACATTTTTTAGTTGATTTCAAAACACGTGAGTAAAAAAAATACAATAACACAAACTAGTTCACGCTGATTTGTGTATTTTTTTAATTAATCTGCTTATAATTCAGGTTATCTTTCCTTGTAATTAACCTATCAGAACTGGTACAGTACAGTATCAGTAGAACAGTAACTAATCTTCTGGACATAAGTTAACGTTGCTTTACTGTTTTTTACAATTTGATTATAACAGTGATTACTATCCTACTACGTTTACTCGTAAATAGGCGAATAAAATCTAATTATTAAATTCTTTTCACTAGCTTTTGCCCGTAACTTCGCTCGTGTTAATATAATTTTAACCTATCCCTTAGAACAGTATGTACTTTTCTGTATCCCAAACAACGGGTATTTCATAATGATCGGTTGAGTGGTTAAGGCATATCCTTCTTTATCCTTATCCTATAATATAAATGCATATGTAAATTTATTTGTTACACTTTTACACCTAAATTGCTCCACCGATCATCGTGAAATTTTGGATGCACTTTGTCAAAGGTATAGAAAAGACATAAGGGTATCTTTCATCTAGACAAAAGTACAAAAGAGTACAGTTGAAACTTTGCTTTTCCCTTAAATCTACATCGACGTGAGCGAAGCTGCGAGTAAACACTAGTTCATTATAAAAATATTATTGCCGGTTTTAGGTCAAATACACAATCCACAGAATTATGTGCGAGATCACTATTTCTTTAAACGGTCCCAGTACCCGCAACTTGGACTAGTTCACATGGAACCGGAGGAGGCGTTCAACAAACTACAACAACAAGAGTTGTTGCTAAAGTTTATTGAAATCGGAAAAGTACTACTCACTTGGGCTATCCTTAAGAATGTCGATATGGTACGATAATTTTACTTATTACAGTACTACCATTTTATAATGACTCTTATAAATGGGAACAATGTACCCATAGTAAAACGTAAAGAAACTGTATTGGTTGCTTTACGCGATCCCTATGTTCAATATCTGTTTCTGTTCTTGTCTGCCGCGTATTGTAATTGGCCTATATTTAATTATACACGCAAGATACTAACACGCACACCACATACACACACAAGCCCCCACACACGTAGACACGCGCACATACACACACAGACACACGCGCATGCTCAGTGCTACATACACACAGAAACATACACCCCAATATATATACACACACAGGCACGCGCGTGCACAGTGCTACATACATACAGACACACACACACACCAATACATATACACACATACGCACACACAGGCACACGCGCGTGCACAGTGCTACATACAAACTGACACATACACACCAATATATATACACACACGCAGCCACTGACACATACACACCAATATATATACACACACGCACACACACTAATAAAAGAACATAACAAACTAGTTTTATTTGGGTGTGGGTTTTGTCCGTTCCATTAAACAATCGTGTAACAATTTTCATCATAAAACATTTCTTTAACAATTGTGTGTATGCCAAGTTACAGTTTTTATCTTGTATGCCTTGTTGATAGATGTATCCATATTTTGTTTCTTTTTGAGTAAATGAATATTATCGTTGGAATTTGTTCTATTATATACACATCTTATTCCGTAGCAGAAATCTATATCGATGATACAGATATCATAGACATTCCATCACTGTTCAATTAGGTTTCTTTTACTTTATAGAAGAGTGAATTAACGACAAACTTTTTTAAACGCTTTTCTCAACGTATTTCTGTTAGAGATGGTGTTATTTTAGACAAACTTTAAACTCTAAGTTTTTTCTCACAAAATTTAATTTTTAAGTTAACTTCTCTTTTTCATTTAAAAAGCGATTTGTAAACCTTTCGCATATGTATCCAACTCCTGGAGTGTTTTCTCACAATTTGAAGTTATAAAAAGAGATATCGGTTAGAAAGATATAAGGTAAGTTTCGATTGAACAATTAGTGAGAATTAACAATTAACTGTACATTATAGGTAGTACAACGTGTAGTATTCTTGCATGACGAATTGATGAAACTGCCTTCGTTCCCGCGTAAGGCACTCGAGGCTGATTTAGCTCTGTACAGTCGAGGCCCACTCGGTTCCACTCTTCTGGGATTAGATGTACTACACAAATTCATGTACGTAACTTCGAACTTATCATATACTTTCTTATTTGCATTATTATCATACAGAAACATTGATATATAAAAACCCAAGATGCACAGTCAACGTATCAAAACCGTCCGAATAAAATATAAACACAGTTCAAAATTATGCGCTCATTTCAGATAGAATCTCGTCACTCGTGTCTTGGGACTTTTTGTACACTGCTTTGTAAAAACAACTGTAAATAATTCGCGTAAGGTAGAATTTGCAAAAACATATGTTTATAGTATAACGATAACTACTTAGGTATATCGGTGAGCTTTTGGGGACGGTTATGAGCGTTCTTTTATTCGAGACTGTTCATGTTGGGTTTTTATATATCAGTGTACAGAAATATAGTTTTCAACTTGTAAAATCTCATCGTATAGTTCTCTATAATAGTTAAAATATATCACTACATATAAAAAAGTCCTCTGCCACTTCTATTTCTCTGTTCGCAATAAACTCAAAAACTACTGAATGGATTTCCATGTGGTTTTCACCAGTAGATAAAGTGATTCATGAGGAAGGTTTAGGTATATACTTTGTTAAGGTTTTTCCAGGGCAAATTACCAGGGCAGGACAGCGTCTACGAGGCGCGCTAGTTACACTAGTTTTGTTTTTAACATTAACGGTTTTATTACAAAAAAGTTAAATACGTATTGAACCCTGGCTTTAGAAAGGTGTCATATTAAATGCACAGCGGTCGCTGAATGTTCGCCATCTCGCTTTTTTGTCTCATTAGGTTAGATTTGTGAAAAAGGATAACGCGAACTTGCCTCGGGCGAGCGCGGTGCATTTATTATGAAACTCTTTTAAACCAAGTATTTAATACGTATTTAACTTTTTTTGTAATAACACGGTAAAGGTTTAATTATTATATATACCAAAATTATATTCGAAAGGTGAAAACCACAGTATTATATTAGTTGTATCGAATCCTACGATTAACCAAAGGTTTCGATGAAAAAAATATCTTGGTGAAAAAAAAGCATGGTATTAGTAATAGCCGCCTGGCATGCCCTAACCCCTCGACTGTACAAACCCATTAAGCATTAAGCTCCATACAAACGAATGTAGACCTTATGAGACACAGATCAATAGACTGTTGACAGCATAATATTTAAAAAAAAACCTATTTTTTACAAGACTTTGTAAAATAACAAATTATGTATTGTAAAAGTATATTTAAATGTAAAATGTATATTTTAATTATTGCATTTGTAGAAACTTTTTTTTACTAAACCATGATATTTATAATTTTCGATGTCGTGAAATTAAAAAAAAAAAAATTCAAATCATGATACCTCATTTTGAAATCAGGGTGTTAAAAATCAGCTGAGGTGTGAAATGGAAAATCTATTGTCAAACGTCTATAGTTGTGTTCAAACAGTTGCTCTAAAGTGACTCTCAAGAGCCAGTTCTTCAAAATTTAGGACAGCATTAGGGTATATTATAATTAAACCTTAAAATATAAAGAAAAAATAAAATTTTATTAAAGGTGGGTGCGGCTTATAGCTCGCATGTTTGAAGCGATGGCCGGTAATTTTACGTCATCAAGAGACATCCACCTGTTCTTGAACGTTCTAAACGGTGCACTGATGCTGCACAGCGAAGATGCATTGATACTGAGATACGTAATAGCGACATACGTTAATGCTGCATCTAATTTTAAAAGTATATTCTCAACAAACGGGTCTGTATAAAATACTACAAAATTATTGTTATTTGTTTAATTTTGGTAACCATTCTTCCAGATTATTCCAGAGCGCCGGAGGACCACCCCCCCCTCCCCTTTCCTCTCTCTTCTCCCTCTCCCTCCACTAACCCTTCCCCCCAAAGGATGGCAACACACTTGCGACTCCTCTGGTGTTATTAGTGTCCATGGACGGTCGTGATCACTTAACAACAGGTGACCCACCTGTTCGTTTGCCATTTATGACATTAAAAAAAATTGTGACTTTGATAACTACAGTCTTCTAAGAACATGATGGGCTCCCTTGTTATAATTTTCCAGCGAGTTATTGTGGCATCTTAGAATTCATGCTCCGTTGTATTATCCAATCACATCACTTATGCACAATAACCGAACTATACTGTGTAAAAAGCCACCAATAAAAAAACATAGATTCAAATAATACAAAATTGTGAATAAAATATAAAAGCCACAAAATTAAAGACTTAAGAGCCCGTCAAAAACTCCTACTACGAATATAATTAAGTATGATCCTTAATTACATATATAATAATGTTCAATACAATATATTATTTTAATTCATAAATTTAGTAAGATATATCCAAAACTATGTTAACTATATTCTTTTGACATCAGAATAGAAGGTATTTTTTAAATTCAGAGGTGTTTAAGATTTGATGATAAAATTCAAGGCAACAACATTTGTTTTAAACTTGGTAATCGCTATTTTTGCAATATAAAAAAGGTCGTCAGCATAGGAGTTATACACTTATTTTACTTTGTCCCTTTTTTTTAAAGACCTTTAGCTTCTGATGTAACATAGGGGGTCATCTGGCAACACTAATATAATACCATAATATTCGAATCATAATATTTTATATCACTTTCCAGATATTTACTAATAATGCCAACATTATTACAAATATATTCTAATTTCCAAACGAATAAGTTGGTTACGACAACAATAGAGTATGCGGTAAAGCAGTTTTACTTATTGAATAGGAAACCGTTCATATTGCAAATGTTTGGATCGGTATCTGCTATATTAGATACAGATGAAGATGACCCTAATGGCGATGCAAGCAAGGTAACAATTTAATAAATATATTTTTCTTTAAGAGCCACAGTAATTCGAAAATCACTGGTCTTCAAGAACCCAGTGTTTTAATTTTTTTGCCTCTACTGTAATAGTAAACATCATGCACTTACCTCTGCTTGTTCGTCAGTTCCTTTAATATACTTAAGTTTTTTTCCAGTAGTATAAGAAATTAAAAACAATTTTAAATAAAAAAAAATTATTCAAATAAAAAACATATTCAGCAATCACTTATGTTAATAAATCTGTTACGTACACAGTATTCGTCAATTTTATACCTACAAATCAAATTACTTTATCTTATTGCCTTTGCGTATTCAACATAAAGGAATAACAACATTACTAGACGATATTAAAATTAAATTTGCTAATAGCATAAAAATATCAAACATTAAAACATCTGTCTAACAATGTAGTACAATGCGCTAGTGGATAGATGGCGTTTAAAACAAATTTGGTACCGTTAGGCATGTACAATAAATTATAATTCAATAAATGATGAGCATAAGTAATGGTTCTCATAGGCATTATTATATTTGTATTTCCATGAGTCGATGACACAAGAGTTTAATGTCATATGTGTTCCCAATATTATCGCTTTGAAAATCCCATGGTTTTTAGGTACAATCCAGTTGTCTATTCAACTTGCTATTAAGTTTGGAGACTCCATCACCCGATCCTCTACATATAGCAGAACTGATAAAGGAAGAGAAACCATTAAAACCAATTGACTTTTGCTATCGCGATGAAGAAGAGATGGTCAATGTATTGGACTGCATAAGTTTATGCGTGATGGTTGTTTCGTACTCTGCTGAGAGTTTAAGAGGCTACCAAATGTTGGTGAGTCCTTAATAAAATATAATGGACTTTATAAAATCATTCAGAACTTACGATAAAAGTGATAAAAATCTTAGTCACAAGTTTTACAATTCAAAACAATAAAAGTTCTTGACTGCTATTCAGTCTGAGATTTGGTCAAATAATCTTCTATTAGTGGGCGCCTAGTGGTCGACATTCGACCATAGTTTATTGATTTTTTAAAGGGATAAATATTATAATAATAGTTGTATGTTATAATATCATTGTTGAATGTAGAATGAAAAAGGCTAATTGGAACGTAAGAGTAAAATAATACATACAGTCGAGTATAGTAACCTCCTTCACAACCTTTTTTGAAGTTCTTTATTGACATATGTCAAAATGTCTTTTTTATTTACATGTGTGTATATGTTGTGTAAAATTGAAGCAGTAGTGTGAGTAATGCATATTTTAATTAATTGAATGTACTTCTAATGCATTTTATATAAAATAAATAGCTTTCTGCACTTCTCCTCCATATAAACTTTAACTATGCCAAATTTCACGTTCATCCGCGTTCGCCCAATTCCGTTAAAAAGGGGTACAAAGTTTAGGCTTCACGTATTAATATATAAGATACCAGGTGAATGTTTAGCCGTTGGTAATATTTTTAAAGCGTATCTCCTTTCCGATTCTCGTTCTAAATCAATTAGAAAAATATGTGCTTATTGTTTTACCTAATAATCTAGAGAAACACGAAAATGATAAACAATCCACACGCGCCTTTGTTAAATCACGCAGCAAGACGGTGTCAGTGAACTGTCTTGCCGTATTCAGTGAAGCGTGTGTAAACGTGGGATCAACAACCAACTAACAAAGGATATTTTTTCGAACTATGAATAAAAAAGGGTTTATTGTCCGTGTTATTGACTCCGGGTCGCCCCTTCCAGCTTTCGCCACCGGTCACTGCACCTAGGTTTATTACGTTTCTATCCATACTTTTGAAAATCTTAGAACAAACTTTAACTAAGGTTCTCTTTGTTGTGTATTAGTATTTGTTTTTATATTATTGTTTTATATGTTAAATGTGACCATGAATTATCATCTCTTTGAATATTGCGAGTGTTCAACCATTCTTTCGGTATAAATAAAATGATAGAGGAATAATGTTATTTCCGCATCACTAAAAACCTGGATAAATTCCACTTTTTTTAGACACTTAGCTCATGTCTAAAAAATATCACGACAGCTCTATTTAATACAATGTTATTAAAGTTTTAAGAAACTATAACAATGCAGCGTTATGAGTTTTCTTGTCGTAGGGAAGTGGGACGAGCGTTGAAGTGCCTCCGTTTTTTTTTCTCTATACATAAAATATATTTTTCAGACGCAGACAAAGTCGTGGGTAATCACTAGTTATATCACCTAAAAACTGCTATTATATGCATATTAAATATAGCATATAAAATTTACAAATTTCTCGAATTAGATTGTTTGATCATTTAATTTACGTCATCCTCAAAAAAAAAACGTTCTATAATAATAATATTATCAGTATCGATTAATATGATATATTTAAATCCAACAGATAATACTAGAAGCGATATTACCTTGTTATGTTAAACAAATTCAGTTACCGACATATAACAAGGATGGTAAAACAGAGAAAGAAATTATTCAACAACTAGCGATAGCTATCAAGACCCTTGTACATAATTGCGAAGGATTATCCAAGTAAGTAACTCGTCAATAAATATAAAACAAATTCTATGTATTCTCGAAGTTGTACTAAACAACGTATTGAATTTTGAAACACTTTTCAGTATCGTTCAGGGAATTTCTTTCGGAAGGTTTATATGACATATTTCATTCTCAGTTATTAACTACAGCAGTAACTACTCTACTACTCTGAATTTAATATAATCTAAATAAAAAGAAATGTATAGATATACTAGCGGGCCCAGCGGACGTTGTCCTGCCTTGATAAAAAAAAAATCCTAAAAGTCAACCGGAATTTAATATAATCTAAATAAAAAGAAATGTATAGATATACTAGCGGGCCCAGCGGACGTTGTCCTGCCTTGATAAAAAAAAAATCCTAAAAGTCAACCGTAACGCCACCTACCGGGCCCAATTGTGAATCTAAACCATTCTCGGATCCACTGAAACACACACACAAAATTTCATAAAAATCGGTCCAGCCGTTTAGGAGGAGTTCAGTGACATACACACGCACAGAAGAAATTTATATATAAAGATTTGCTTTAATGTTAATAATACTAGTATTATTGTAACTGTTTATAATTCACTATTTTGTATCTAATAAAAATAATAAAGGTAAAGACATTTATTTAATGTATTCTAACGCAAACTTGTCTTTTGAATATTATTAAAAACAATTATTTCCGACGTTTATATGCAATTAGTCATATTGAGCGTTTAATGTAGATAAAAATTGTTGTTAACAACATACTATTTAAATAAGTATCTTAGAAGATGCGAGTGATTTAAAATGACGCGTAACAAAAATCAGTTGTTTGTGTATACATCGTTGGCCTTCGGCCCGTCACTTACCATCAGGTGAGATCGTGACCAAGCACGTATCTGTTGAACATAAAAAAAAAGTTGTTTGGGTGAAGAATTTTACGAAGCTTCTGTGATTTCAACGAACTGTATAATGGATTGAAATCGTTTTGTATTATTTTTTAAACGTTGTTCTTTCTCTCTTAAGTATTTCAGTAAATTAATATGGGATATAAATTTATATTATATAATCTTACAGGACTTACAATGGACCTTATAGAACATCTCCTGAACATAAGGGCTCTTCCCAGAGAGCGGGGACGCGTACTTGCGCTCCCACATTGATAGGTTTTGAAGAGTCACACTCAAAGTTCGATAACTCGAAGATGCCTGTACCGGAGTACACCGGTACCGAAGATTCAGAGGTTCGTATGTAATACTGACTTACACCCGCGACTTCGTCTACATTGTTTATTATTATTTATGTAATAAAGAAAAAACAACAACCACACCGCTTACCCCATTTCTCGACAGCAAGAAAACACAAATCGCTGAAAGTGTATAATGGTTATGAAACTATCGTGAAATATTCTAAACCTCTCCACTAATTTTTGTGTGATACGCGAACAAAAGCCGATCTCTATAATTTTATTCAAACAGATAACAGAATAGTATTACCCCATTATACTTCTATTGGAAAGGTTTCGTGAAACGTATCTAATTTTGTATATTAACAATCCAGTATTATATTTTATGCCTGGTTCTAGTCTAGAAGATGAATACATATAAATGTAGGTTGGTCCTTTCATACGCACTCTTATAAAAAATCGGTATTTCTCGTTTTAATGTCTTACAAAATACATTATAAAATAATAGTTTGCCTTTTATCTCGTTTGTGTCGTCACGTGAGTATGAATGAATTCAATGAGTAGGATTGAATAACTGTAAAACTAATGTTCCGTTCAGAAGACTTATCCCGCATAAATAATATAAAGAATTTGTTGTTTCCCTGTACTGATAATATCTGAAACGGCAAAACTAATATTGACTTATCAGAGCATTATCTAAATTAACTTAACATTAAGTTTTGGCAGAGGTACTGGACAGTAATGATAAAATTTAAGAGGGGTAACTTAAAAGTGATATAACAATGATAATGGGATGAGTAGTAAATAGTAAAAAAAGTAATAAAATGCAGTGTACTATTAAACACGTACTTCACAATAAAAAAGTCGTGGATACAAATTTAATTTCTACCAGGCGAACTAAATGATGAAATGGCACATGCTCTTTTTTATACTCGTACTAGACTTTCAGATAATATTTAATGTGAAAAAACTACTACTTCTTATAAAGTTTGCATATAATTACAAACAACACGATCTTTAATTTACACTACAATCTTCGCCTAATTTTTTGGTATAGTTCTGAAGACGGTTGCGCAAAACACAAACCTAAGTATAACATCAACAAGTTAAGGATAAATAAACGCTAATTTCACATTCCTATAATAATATTTTAACTTTGTGTTGTATTAAACTGTTGTACATATTATGCGCAAGTCCGAACTTACGCCTATATTCAGAGCGGCCGGAAAAGTTGGCGAGTAGATCTGGCAATGTGTTTTAGAAAAGTTGGCGATTAGATCTGGCAATGTGTTTTAGAAAAGTTAGCGATTAGATCTGGCAATGTGTTTTAGAAAAGTTGGCGATTAGATCTGGCAATGTGTTTTAGAAAAGTTGGCGATTAGATCTGGCAATGTGTTTTAGAAAAGTTGGCGATTAGATCTGGCAATGTGTTTTAGAAAAGTTGGCGATTAGATCTGGCAATGTGTTTTAGAAAAGTTGGCGATTAGATCTGGCAATGTGTTTTAGAAAAGTTGGCGATTAGATCTGGCAATGTGTTTTAGAAAAGTTGGCGATTAGATCTGGCAATGTGTTTTAGAAAAGTTGGCGATTAGATCTGGCAATGTGTTTTAGAAAAGTTGGCGATTAGATCTGGCAATGTGTTTTAGAAAAGTTGGCGATTAGATCTGGCAATGTGTTTTAGAAAAGTTGGCGATTAGATCTGGCAATGTGTTTTAGAAAAGTTGGCGATTAGATCTGGCAATGTGTTTTAGAAAAGTTGGCGATTAGATCTGGCAATGTGTTTTAGAAAAGTTGGCGATTAGATCTGGCAATGTGTTTTAGAAAAGTTGGCGATTAGATCTGGCAATGTGTTTTAGAAAAGTTGGCGATTAGATCTGGCAATGTGTTTTAGAAAAGTTGGCGATTAGATCTGGCAATGTGTTTTAGAAAAGTTGGCGATTAGATCTGGCAATGTGTTTTAGAAAAGTTGGCGATTAGATCTGGCAATGTGTTTTAGAAAAGTTAGCGATTAGATCTGGCAATGTGTTTTAGAAAAGTTAGCGATTAGATCTGGCAATGTGTTTTAGAAAAGTTAGCGATTAGATCTGGCAATGTGTTTTAGAAAAGTTAGCGATTAGATCTGGCAATGTGTTTTAGAAAAGTTAGCGATTAGATCTGGCAATGTGTTTTAGAAAAGTTAGCGATTAGATCTGGCAATGTGTTTTAGAAAAGTTGGCGATTAGATCTGGCAATGTGTTTTAGAAAAGTTAGCGATTAGATCTGGCAATGTGTTTTAGAAAAGTTAGCGATTAGATCTGGCAATGTGTTTTAGAAAAGTTAGCGATTAGATCTGGCAATGTGTTTTAGAAAAGTTAGCGATTAGATCTGGCAATGTGTTTTAGAAAAGTTAGCGATTAGATCTGGCAATGTGTTTTAGAAAAGTTAGCGATTAGATCTGGCAATGTGTTTTAGAAAAGTTGGCGATTAGATCTGGCAATGTGTTTTAGAAAAGTTAGCGATTAGATCTGGCAATGTGTTTTAGAAAAGTTAGCGATTAGATCTGGCAATGTGTTTTAGAAAAGTTAGCGATTAGATCTGGCAATGTGTTTTAGAAAAGTTAGCGATTAGATCTGGCAATGTGTTTTAGAAAAGTTAGCGATTAGATCTGGCAATGTGTTTTAGAAAAGTTAGCGATTAGATCTGGCAATGTGTTTTAGAAAAGTTGGCGATTAGATCTGGCAATGTGTTTTAGAAAAGTTAGCGATTAGATCTGGCAATGTGTTTTAGAAAAGTTAGCGATTAGATCTGGCAATGTGTTTTAGAAAAGTTAGCGATTAGATCTGGCAATGTGTTTTAGAAAAGTTAGCGATTAGATCTGGCAATGTGTTTTAGAAAAGTTAGCGATTAGATCTGGCAATGTGTTTTAGAAAAGTTAGCGATTAGATCTGGCAATGTGTTTTAGAAAAGTTGGCGATTAGATCTGGCAATGTGTTTTAGAAAAGTTAGCGATTAGATCTGGCAATGTGTTTTAGAAAAGTTAGCGATTAGATCTGGCAATGTGTTTTAGAAAAGTTAGCGATTAGATCTGGCAATGTGTTTTAGAAAAGTTAGCGATTAGATCTGGCAATGTGTTTTAGAAAAGTTAGCGATTAGATCTGGCAATGTGTTTTAGAAAAGTTAGCGATTAGATCTGGCAATGTGTTTTAGAAAAGTTGGCGATTAGATCTGGCAATGTGTTTTAGAAAAGTTAGCGATTAGATCTGGCAATGTGTTTTAGAAAAGTTAGCGATTAGATCTGGCAATGTGTTTTAGAAAAGTTAGCGATTAGATCTGGCAATGTGTTTTAGAAAAGTTAGCGATTAGATCTGGCAATGTGTTTTAGAAAAGTTAGCGATTAGATCTGGCAATGTGTTTTAGAAAAGTTAGCGATTAGATCTGGCAATGTGTTTTAGAAAAGTTGGCGATTAGATCTGGCAATGTGTTTTAGAAAAGTTAGCGATTAGATCTGGCAATGTGTTTTAGAAAAGTTAGCGATTAGATCTGGCAATGTGTTTTAGAAAAGTTAGCGATTAGATCTGGCAATGTGTTTTAGAAAAGTTAGCGATTAGATCTGGCAATGTGTTTTAGAAAAGTTAGCGATTAGATCTGGCAATGTGTTTTAGAAAAGTTAGCGATTAGATCTGGCAATGTGTTTTAGAAAAGTTGGCGATTAGATCTGGCAATGTGTTTTAGAAAAGTTAGCGATTAGATCTGGCAATGTGTTTTAGAAAAGTTAGCGATTAGATCTGGCAATGTGTTTTAGAAAAGTTAGCGATTAGATCTGGCAATGTGTTTTAGAAAAGTTAGCGATTAGATCTGGCAATGTGTTTTAGAAAAGTTAGCGATTAGATCTGGCAATGTGTTTTAGAAAAGTTAGCGATTAGATCTGGCAATGTGTTTTAGAAAAGTTGGCGATTAGATCTGGCAATGTGTTTTAGAAAAGTTAGCGATTAGATCTGGCAATGTGTTTTAGAAAAGTTAGCGATTAGATCTGGCAATGTGTTTTAGAAAAGTTAGCGATTAGATCTGGCAATGTGTTTTAGAAAAGTTAGCGATTAGATCTGGCAATGTGTTTTAGAAAAGTTAGCGATTAGATCTGGCAATGTGTTTTAGAAAAGTTAGCGATTAGATCTGGCAATGTGTTTTAGAAAAGTTGGCGATTAGATCTGGCAATGTGTTTTAGAAAAGTTAGCGATTAGATCTGGCAATGTGTTTTAGAAAAGTTAGCGATTAGATCTGGCAATGTGTTTTAGAAAAGTTAGCGATTAGATCTGGCAATGTGTTTTAGAAAAGTTAGCGATTAGATCTGGCAATGTGTTTTAGAAAAGTTAGCGATTAGATCTGGCAATGTGTTTTAGAAAAGTTAGCGATTAGATCTGGCAATGTGTTTTAGAAAAGTTGGCGATTAGATCTGGCAATGTGTTTTAGAAAAGTTAGCGATTAGATCTGGCAATGTGTTTTAGAAAAGTTAGCGATTAGATCTGGCAATGTGTTTTAGAAAAGTTAGCGATTAGATCTGGCAATGTGTTTTAGAAAAGTTAGCGATTAGATCTGGCAATGTGTTTTAGAAAAGTTAGCGATTAGATCTGGCAATGTGTTTTAGAAAAGTTAGCGATTAGATCTGGCAATGTGTTTTAGAAAAGTTGGCGATTAGATCTGGCAATGTGTTTTAGAAAAGTTAGCGATTAGATCTGGCAATGTGTTTTAGAAAAGTTAGCGATTAGATCTGGCAATGTGTTTTAGAAAAGTTAGCGATTAGATCTGGCAATGTGTTTTAGAAAAGTTAGCGATTAGATCTGGCAATGTGTTTTAGAAAAGTTAGCGATTAGATCTGGCAATGTGTTTTAGAAAAGTTAGCGATTAGATCTGGCAATGTGTTTTAGAAAAGTTGGCGATTAGATCTGGCAATGTGTTTTAGAAAAGTTAGCGATTAGATCTGGCAATGTGTTTTAGAAAAGTTAGCGATTAGATCTGGCAATGTGTTTTAGAAAAGTTAGCGATTAGATCTGGCAATGTGTTTTAGAAAAGTTAGCGATTAGATCTGGCAATGTGTTTTAGAAAAGTTAGCGATTAGATCTGGCAATGTGTTTTAGAAAAGTTAGCGATTAGATCTGGCAATGTGTTTTAGAAAAGTTGGCGATTAGATCTGGCAATGTGTTTTAGAAAAGTTAGCGATTAGATCTGGCAATGTGTTTTAGAAAAGTTAGCGATTAGATCTGGCAATGTGTTTTAGAAAAGTTAGCGATTAGATCTGGCAATGTGTTTTAGAAAAGTTAGCGATTAGATCTGGCAATGTGTTTTAGAAAAGTTAGCGATTAGATCTGGCAATGTGTTTTAGAAAAGTTAGCGATTAGATCTGGCAATGTGTTTTAGAAAAGTTGGCGATTAGATCTGGCAATGTGTTTTAGAAAAGTTAGCGATTAGATCTGGCAATGTGTTTTAGAAAAGTTAGCGATTAGATCTGGCAATGTGTTTTAGAAAAGTTAGCGATTAGATCTGGCAATGTGTTTTAGAAAAGTTAGCGATTAGATCTGGCAATGTGTTTTAGAAAAGTTAGCGATTAGATCTGGCAATGTGTTTTAGAAAAGTTAGCGATTAGATCTGGCAATGTGTTTTAGAAAAGTTGGCGATTAGATCTGGCAATGTGTTTTAGAAAAGTTAGCGATTAGATCTGGCAATGTGTTTTAGAAAAGTTAGCGATTAGATCTGGCAATGTGTTTTAGAAAAGTTAGCGATTAGATCTGGCAATGTGTTTTAGAAAAGTTAGCGATTAGATCTGGCAATGTGTTTTAGAAAAGTTAGCGATTAGATCTGGCAATGTGTTTTAGAAAAGTTAGCGATTAGATCTGGCAATGTGTTTTAGAAAAGTTGGCGATTAGATCTGGCAATGTGTTTTAGAAAAGTTAGCGATTAGATCTGGCAATGTGTTTTAGAAAAGTTAGCGATTAGATCTGGCAATGTGTTTTAGAAAAGTTAGCGATTAGATCTGGCAATGTGTTTTAGAAAAGTTAGCGATTAGATCTGGCAATGTGTTTTAGAAAAGTTAGCGATTAGATCTGGCAATGTGTTTTAGAAAAGTTAGCGATTAGATCTGGCAATGTGTTTTAGAAAAGTTGGCGATTAGATCTGGCAATGTGTTTTAGAAAAGTTAGCGATTAGATCTGGCAATGTGTTTTAGAAAAGTTAGCGATTAGATCTGGCAATGTGTTTTAGAAAAGTTAGCGATTAGATCTGGCAATGTGTTTTAGAAAAGTTAGCGATTAGATCTGGCAATGTGTTTTAGAAAAGTTAGCGATTAGATCTGGCAATGTGTTTTAGAAAAGTTAGCGATTAGATCTGGCAATGTGTTTTAGAAAAGTTGGCGATTAGATCTGGCAATGTGTTTTAGAAAAGTTAGCGATTAGATCTGGCAATGTGTTTTAGAAAAGTTAGCGATTAGATCTGGCAATGTGTTTTAGAAAAGTTAGCGATTAGATCTGGCAATGTGTTTTAGAAAAGTTAGCGATTAGATCTGGCAATGTGTTTTAGAAAAGTTAGCGATTAGATCTGGCAATGTGTTTTAGAAAAGTTAGCGATTAGATCTGGCAATGTGTTTTAGAAAAGTTGGCGATTAGATCTGGCAATGTGTTTTAGAAAAGTTAGCGATTAGATCTGGCAATGTGTTTTAGAAAAGTTAGCGATTAGATCTGGCAATGTGTTTTAGAAAAGTTAGCGATTAGATCTGGCAATGTGTTTTAGAAAAGTTAGCGATTAGATCTGGCAATGTGTTTTAGAAAAGTTAGCGATTAGATCTGGCAATGTGTTTTAGAAAAGTTAGCGATTAGATCTGGCAATGTGTTTTAGAAAAGTTGGCGATTAGATCTGGCAATGTGTTTTAGAAAAGTTAGCGATTAGATCTGGCAATGTGTTTTAGAAAAGTTAGCGATTAGATCTGGCAATGTGTTTTAGAAAAGTTAGCGATTAGATCTGGCAATGTGTTTTAGAAAAGTTAGCGATTAGATCTGGCAATGTGTTTTAGAAAAGTTAGCGATTAGATCTGGCAATGTGTTTTAGAAAAGTTAGCGATTAGATCTGGCAATGTGTTTTAGAAAAGTTGGCGATTAGATCTGGCAATGTGTTTTAGAAAAGTTAGCGATTAGATCTGGCAATGTGTTTTAGAAAAGTTAGCGATTAGATCTGGCAATGTGTTTTAGAAAAGTTAGCGATTAGATCTGGCAATGTGTTTTAGAAAAGTTAGCGATTAGATCTGGCAATGTGTTTTAGAAAAGTTAGCGATTAGATCTGGCAATGTGTTTTAGAAAAGTTAGCGATTAGATCTGGCAATGTGTTTTAGAAAAGTTGGCGATTAGATCTGGCAATGTGTTTTAGAAAAGTTAGCGATTAGATCTGGCAATGTGTTTTAGAAAAGTTAGCGATTAGATCTGGCAATGTGTTTTAGAAAAGTTAGCGATTAGATCTGGCAATGTGTTTTAGAAAAGTTAGCGATTAGATCTGGCAATGTGTTTTAGAAAAGTTAGCGATTAGATCTGGCAATGTGTTTTAGAAAAGTTAGCGATTAGATCTGGCAATGTGTTTTAGAAAAGTTGGCGATTAGATCTGGCAATGTGTTTTAGAAAAGTTAGCGATTAGATCTGGCAATGTGTTTTAGAAAAGTTAGCGATTAGATCTGGCAATGTGTTTTAGAAAAGTTAGCGATTAGATCTGGCAATGTGTTTTAGAAAAGTTAGCGATTAGATCTGGCAATGTGTTTTAGAAAAGTTAGCGATTAGATCTGGCAATGTGTTTTAGAAAAGTTAGCGATTAGATCTGGCAATGTGTTTTAGAAAAGTTGGCGATTAGATCTGGCAATGTGTTTTAGAAAAGTTAGCGATTAGATCTGGCAATGTGTTTTAGAAAAGTTAGCGATTAGATCTGGCAATGTGTTTTAGAAAAGTTAGCGATTAGATCTGGCAATGTGTTTTAGAAAAGTTAGCGATTAGATCTGGCAATGTGTTTTAGAAAAGTTAGCGATTAGATCTGGCAATGTGTTTTAGAAAAGTTAGCGATTAGATCTGGCAATGTGTTTTAGAAAAGTTGGCGATTAGATCTGGCAATGTGTTTTAGAAAAGTTAGCGATTAGATCTGGCAATGTGTTTTAGAAAAGTTAGCGATTAGATCTGGCAATGTGTTTTAGAAAAGTTAGCGATTAGATCTGGCAATGTGTTTTAGAAAAGTTAGCGATTAGATCTGGCAATGTGTTTTAGAAAAGTTAGCGATTAGATCTGGCAATGTGTTTTAGAAAAGTTAGCGATTAGATCTGGCAATGTGTTTTAGAAAAGTTGGCGATTAGATCTGGCAATGTGTTTTAGAAAAGTTAGCGATTAGATCTGGCAATGTGTTTTAGAAAAGTTAGCGATTAGATCTGGCAATGTGTTTTAGAAAAGTTAGCGATTAGATCTGGCAATGTGTTTTAGAAAAGTTAGCGATTAGATCTGGCAATGTGTTTTAGAAAAGTTAGCGATTAGATCTGGCAATGTGTTTTAGAAAAGTTAGCGATTAGATCTGGCAATGTGTTTTAGAAAAGTTGGCGATTAGATCTGGCAATGTGTTTTAGAAAAGTTAGCGATTAGATCTGGCAATGTGTTTTAGAAAAGTTAGCGATTAGATCTGGCAATGTGTTTTAGAAAAGTTAGCGATTAGATCTGGCAATGTGTTTTAGAAAAGTTAGCGATTAGATCTGGCAATGTGTTTTAGAAAAGTTAGCGATTAGATCTGGCAATGTGTTTTAGAAAAGTTAGCGATTAGATCTGGCAATGTGTTTTAGAAAAGTTGGCGATTAGATCTGGCAATGTGTTTTAGAAAAGTTAGCGATTAGATCTGGCAATGTGTTTTAGAAAAGTTAGCGATTAGATCTGGCAATGTGTTTTAGAAAAGTTAGCGATTAGATCTGGCAATGTGTTTTAGAAAAGTTAGCGATTAGATCTGGCAATGTGTTTTAGAAAAGTTAGCGATTAGATCTGGCAATGTGTTTTAGAAAAGTTAGCGATTAGATCTGGCAATGTGTTTTAGAAAAGTTGGCGATTAGATCTGGCAATGTGTTTTAGAAAAGTTAGCGATTAGATCTGGCAATGTGTTTTAGAAAAGTTAGCGATTAGATCTGGCAATGTGTTTTAGAAAAGTTAGCGATTAGATCTGGCAATGTGTTTTAGAAAAGTTAGCGATTAGATCTGGCAATGTGTTTTAGAAAAGTTAGCGATTAGATCTGGCAATGTGTTTTAGAAAAGTTAGCGATTAGATCTGGCAATGTGTTTTAGGTGATATTTTGGTTAAAAGAAAATGATGTAATTATTAAAGTAAGTTACATATACGTTTAATATATTACGTCAAAGTGCGAGCCCGGTGAAGCTGTTAAGACCCTGCTGGGTCAATAGCGTAGTCAGTTTGAAAAAAAAGTCAAAGTGTGTAAAGTGGAACAACTGTATAACCTCCGATTGAAATACATTGCTAAATGTCAATAATGTCATATAGTTAATAGTTATGATTTACTACACATCTTTTAAATTAATTATATCCACTAATTCCATAATTTATTACGAAATATCTTTTGCTGCTAGCAAAATAGAAATGACAAGCAATACAATAAGAACTGTCAACTCAGACAAGTGTTAGACAACGTTTAAAATTAAACAATGTTTGTCTCTAAACAAGAGTAAGACACACTATTTTAGGCAAGTGTTTAGCGCTTTTTTGCAATAAGACGGTAGATGTTTTAACAGTTATTTTAAAAACAATAGTAAACACGGTTTGTATATTTAGCGTTGAAGGTGTTATGCGCGTGTTTCTGCGGTGAGCTGTGCGGCGAGTGGGGCCGAATCGCGCGCGCCATGCGGGAACTCGGCCGTCGTAACGAGGCCGCCACCCACCTGTGGGGCTTCCTCGAGCACATCGTCACACACAGAACTCCTCTCTACATCCTGTTACAGCCTTTCATTGTTCATAAGGTTACTTTGCGGATATGTTATTTTACATACGCATATTACATATATTACGGTGTTTCCAATTGCGAATTTATCGTAAGCTGCCGTGGTAATTGGGTCCATGTTTAACCTCAAAAAAAAAATATTTGCTCAATGGTGGGACAATTTCAGGGTAATATCGTCATTACTACAGAAAGAATGAATTATATAACACAAGTGTTTGTTTTCAATATATTTGTAATCATTATTATGATTTTTTTTCTAGTTTCAATCTGTTTAATAATTAATTTAAGTGATGGTTCAGTGACATTTATTTACATTGGACAGTATATTTTCCGTTTTAATATTATGGGAAGGAAAGGGAAACGGGAAGTGGGAGGAGGGAGGTGGGCCTCTGGCGCTCTCACTAACCGAATGAAACGTAACAATGCAAGCGCTGTTACTTCACGTCGATTTTCTGTGAGAGGGTGTTAGTACCGGGGGCGAGCCAACCCATTCATGCTGAAACCAGTAATAGCTTCAGCGTGACTCTGCCGCCTGCAAAACTAACATAGATCGAAAGGCATGGGGATTGGTTGTTAGATTTCGTTGTTTTTTCCCAGTTATCGCAGCCTCCGATAGGCGACAAGGAGCGACAGTTCCAATGGTCGGTGAGCGACCGCGTGCTCGGGAAGAAGCTGCCCGCAGCGAGAGCGCGCGGCGCCTTGCTGTCGGACCTCACTCGGGAACTGCACAGCATGAGGGAGACACACGACCAAGGAAACACAGGTTACGCTTTTATTAGCTTCACCTGTATGTATGTATGTTTGTAACCGACCCCTTTGAGCTCGATTTTGTCCTACATTGAACGATCAGATTTAATTCAAACTTTGCACACCTGTCAAAGGTCGATGACAATGCAATAATCAGAAAAAAAAAGTTAAAAAAATGCAGGAACTTAGTATAATTGTTGTCAACAGGTACAGGTATAGAACAAATGTGCGAGAACGTAATATAATTATTGTCGGTAGGTACAGGTATAGAACAAATGAACGAGAACGTAATAATAGGGGGTAAGCGGCCCTCGGAGGCGTACCCTCGCAGTGGACTCGGGGAGAAGCACCAGCAGCACAGACCCTCGCTGATCTCACTACTAGTGGGGCGCGCCTCAGGCCTGCCTCGGACTCCGGACCATCCTTCCGCGCCACTCTCTCTGTCACTCTCTCACCAGAGAGGTACATATATTACAACTCTCAATTCTGTGCATTACTGGTCATTTTTTTATATGTCAGGTAGTAGAGAACTTATGTAACCAACGCTCGCTCAATAAGCGGGTAAACTGGCTATTCGTCCGAGGTGCCAATTTTCAGAAACGGCATTTTAGCTATCAGGTCTCTAAAGTTAATAATTTATGGCCAAGTAAAGATATCTCCGCATTTTTTTTACTGCCTCATTAACAGTTTTGTCTTATATTACGTGATTCTTTATATATTAATGGTTTCATTACAATTTAAAAATATAGGTTTTATAGCTTTATTAATTACATTTTTCTCTTTATTCGAGCCAATAGTAGTTAGCTATAACGGGTGCTGTTAGAACATGTGCAAAAGCAACAGCGCTCGCAATACTATATTCCAGATCGAAGTATGTGGTTGCCATCATGCACTAGCACAATCCCTGATGCAACTTAAATCTCAGAAATAATCTAGTATAAATATCCTTAGGCGTCAGTTTACTAGATTTCAGTGACCACTTAGCATTGGGTGAATTACATATCTGAACCATGTATGTGTATACCTCATTTGTACGTTAAAATACAAATGATATATTGAAAATTGTTGAGAACATTAATCTTCGTAAAATTTACTTTCTTAGAATCACTATCCAGCAGTTCGACGACAAGCCAACACATGCCAATATTCGATATGCCAATAAACAGCAACGGCCGGCAAAGCGACAACAGCACCAATAACTTGAGCAGTGGAAATTCAAATATGGGTAATTATTTCTTCTACAAGATATCTCGAACTCTCCTATCCAGTGTAAAGATAACAGGATAATTTGTGGAATGACCTTTTTTCACAAAAAAAAAGAGCATTGTAGTTCATCTAGCATTTGTGAATAAAAAATTACATTAAAGATTAATTTCCTGTTTATATGCAAATATCAAACATGTACAGCTGACAATGTAGTACGAAGAAAGGGAAGACAGATGGCGTTTAACACAAATCTGACGACTACTTAACTATATTTGTGATCGTTTTCGTTCGTAATACTATGTCATATTAAATAGCTGTATATGTGTTTAAATTTACAAATTTCTGTAAAAAAAAGGCTTCTAGAGTATGAAATATTGGTATTAGATAATTATATAATTCCACAGGTTCATTAAATAACTACGGGAGCGATACAAAACCCGGCATCAGTACTCCTTCGTACTCGAGCACTCAAACAAAACTACGTTTTATAATGCCCATCGAACTTAAATACTCTACAGGTATTTATAACGAACACCCGATTGTTTCATTCAATTGTGATCGTATTTACATTTTGACATGACCATATTTAAAACATTTCAGCTTTCTCCATTTCATTGTCATTAAAACAGGATCGATTTTATATGACTAAAATGAGTAATAATAAAAAAAATACAACAAGTTTGGCTCCTTTAAAAATAGCGCGTGAATCAATGTGTACACGCGGTAGAAGTGAAACTATAAGGATGCTCATAAACTATATACTATACGAAGTCCCGTAGCTTTTTTTTTCGAACTGACTACGCTATTGACCTAGAAACGTCTTAACAGCTTCACCGGACTACTAAGGCGAGCGCTTAATAGCACTCAGCCTATTTTATTTGACAACTAGCTCAAGGGTGCACGGCACACCTCGGCTTGGGCTGTTGCCTGATACATGCAATTCGCGACCTATCTGAGCTAACATAAGCTAGGCTAACTATTCATACATATATGAGCTGTTGGAACATATATGTGTACCAAGCATACATACCTCAACAACTCTTTTATATATTTCGTATCGGATAATTTTCTAAACTATTTCGGTTTGATAAGGGAAAAAATAAAACCCTTCCATTTGCATGTGTAAGCATGTATGCGTGCACGTGTGTGGGGGTGATATGTGTCAAGTCCCGTAGCATAAATACTTATCTATACACTTACTCACTTTGGTATACTAGACCCAGACAGACTTACACTTGCCCACAAATACGTATCTACCGGTAGTCCGGTGAAACTGTTAAGACCTTGCTTGGTCAATAGCGTAGTCAGTTCGAAAAAACAAAACATATCTACCGTAAGTTTAATGCGTAAGAAAATAAGAAGTTTGACTTCAAAAACATCAGTAAACAATTATTATATTATTGCTTTTTTTATTATACACAATTAAACGTAAAAAAAGTTAAATATAGCGTTTTGCCTTTATTAATTGGTAAGATCAATGAATAAAGAAACTGTATAAAATGTCCCACGCACGTAAAAATGTTTTGTGTAATCTATTGAATGAATGATAAGAAATTATTAAATGTTACAAACAACGTATAGTCGTTCAGTAAGGGAAACCAATTAACACTCTGTAGGCACTGTGACTATTTATCCGAGCAGAGTTTCGTTATACAATATATTGACATTGAAGAGCCTGCCGATTTTTTTTTCTCGAACTGACTACGCTATTAACCAAGCAAGGTCTTAACATCTTCACCGGACTACTAAGGCGAGCGCTTAAGGCACTTTATTTGGACAATTCGTGACCTAATTTGTATGAGTTAACGAGATATATATGTGTACCAAGCATATATACCTCAATAAGTCTCATATGTATGTATTTCGTATCGGGTATGCCCGTCAATCAACGACATCTTGCCTTTTATAGGCTGAACTCTTTAATAGGGTGGCGTTAGTATTAATGTTCCGGACGCGCCTTGGAAGTGTTGTGGCGGTACCGGAAGCAGGTTATAAGCCCGTTTAAATCATTTGAATATCGTTTTAGTTAATAAAAATATTATAAAGGCCATATCAAATTATTAAAATTAATTACAAAAATAGAAATCATGACATAAAGAAGATATAAAGTAGATATATATTTTTGTAGGTGGTAGAGCCACGCTGAAGCTATTACTGGTTTCAGCATGAATGAGTCGGATCGTCCGGGGTACTACCACCCTCTCACAGAAAACCGACGTGAAATAACAGTGCTTGCATTGTTGCGTTTCGTTCGGTCAGTGGGAACGCCAGAGACCCACCTCCCCTCTCCTTCCACTTTCCCCTACCCCTTCCCTTCCTCCCCCTCTAACACAGGCTGGCAACGCACTTACGACTCCCCTGGTGTAGCAAATGTCTATGGACGGTGGTGATCACTTACATCAATCAGGTGATTCACCTGTTCATTTGCCTCCTGTGATATATATATATATAATAGGAAACTAATTGTACACAGGAGGGAGTGAAGTAACGCCATTGTCACCCGCCTCTCCAGCGGAGAGCTGGTGCAGAGAGGGATGCGACACGAGGGGCAATGTCCCCTCCGCGCCGGGGGTACCGGCAGAGAGCCCCGACACCGACAGGCCGCGGTTACAACGTGCACACGGACCCTCGAAGAAAACCTTCAAATTCAGACGCAGTCGACATACTAAACCGGAGGTTACAAACAAACCAAATCCTTTATACAACCATATCTGAAATAATAACAATAATATTTATTTAAAGCACCAACGAGATTTACACTAGGACAGTCCAATTCATACATTTATAAAGAATAGTAGTAGAATCTACATGTATAAGTGCAATCTCAATTATAGGGGCTTACTAGATATTATATGCTACAGCAAATAACTGAATTAAATGGTCCAAATGAAATAACTAAAACGAAAAAATTCAATAAATCTCTTTATATTGGCTCAGACAATTTGTGAATATTATGTATTATAATAAAAAAACAGGTAGAGACACACGATAGAAGTGACACTTTTGTATTACAGGGAAGTATTTTAATTTAAAAAATACAGTCAACAGCACGCGATCTTCCCAAGCAGTCACCCCACCAAGTACTGACCACGCGTGACCTTGCTTATCTTCGGTGATCGGACGAGAACCGGAGCTTTCAACACTATCCGACACAGTGTTTACCCCCACCACTTTTGCATCGCACAAAAAGGATGCCGATCAGAATTTCCCTCCCATAAGAAGTCTCCTTTCAAAAATATAATATATTCATATTATTTATGTTTTTTTATATCTCATACAAATTAATTAAAAAGTACAAGTGATTAAAGCCCTCCTGTGCCTAAACGGTCTGTATCGAAACCTCATTATTATACACGTTAAGATATACATAGTCACAGTAAGCTTAATGGTTGAACCCGGTAGGTGGCGGTGTTGTGAGATTTAACTATTATTTTTCAGTTTATTGTTTTTCTCATATAAAAATACTTAGAATTCAAGGATTTCACTGTCTTAACAACCTCTTAATGTATACACATATATTTATTATACTTATTTAATGAAGATATATATTCTAGTATAATATATGCATATGGGAAAGTGATAATGCAATGGAATTGGGATGAATACTTTTTAAATTCTTTCATAACAACTTACAAGTCTCTTCAGTCTTGATGAAATGTACTAAATGTATCATTATATTTTTCTTTTTTAATAAAACCACTGCTGAATATAAATCTTGCCTGATGCCTGATGGCAAGCACAGTGCAATCATTTTGCCGTTCTACAATAAAAATAAAATAAAAAAAACTTGTTACATTTAATCCATAAAGTGGAGGATGACTTAAAAGATTTATATTCAGCAGTGGTTTTATTAAAGAAGAAAAATATAATGATACATTTAGTACATTTCATCAAGACTGAAGAGACTTGTAAGTTGTTATGACAGGATTTAAAAAGTATTCATCCCAATTCCATTGCATTTTCACTTTCCCATATGCATATATTATACTAGAATATATATCTTCATTAAATAAGTATAAAGTTTTTGGGAAGAAACTACAGATACTATTTATTGATTTAAATAGCGCACCATATAATTATAACATATTTATTTTTCGGTAAATGATATAGACATAACTAACGCTACATGTCTCCTTCTGTCACGCAGGCAAATGACATATTTTATCAAAAAGAACCAGCATTAAAGGTATTAACCTAAATTTGACTTGCCACGTTGACTAATGTAAAGCTTACGTGTTGTATAATATTTGTTGTTATTTTGTATTGTAATCATTGAGTTTGATACATATGTACATGTATTGTTATAGTAATTATAAGAAACGTCGTTCTAATCATCACCTCATTAAAAAAATTGTCATATTTTTAAATTATAGCACGGCAAAATGATTGCACTATGCATAATGGTAAGCACAGTACAATTCAAAAACAATGGCGACCACCGAGTGACACACTATCCATCGCTGGTCGCCGCTGTCATGCCGGCCTGCGAAACGCTGGATATGCACAAGCTGATCCCGAAACGCGACCCGCAGAAGCGAATCACTATGACGGGCTTTTTCGCCATATACATGGTGGTTGCGACCCAGTCAGGCTGTAAAACCCTACCACCCCGAAAATGTAATTAAATATGTAATCAACTCACGACAACTTTATCCATTCTCACATGTTTTTTTTTGTTATTTCCAGACAACTCACATTCGCCTGGAGTCGGATGACGGTTCATCTCCAGGTCCGGAGTGCACGCCGCTGCGTCGCGCGTGGTCCCAGCCACCACTGCTGCAGCCCACTCCTATAACTACTGACACTGACAGCGAGATATCGCAGACGTCCTCCACCTCCGGGTATAGGTACGAATACATCTTCTATATATATACTAGCCGACCCGAGCCCACTTCGTTGGGCGGTAATACGTAAGCGTGGGATGGTTATTTTGCGGTAAGACGCAGCGGAAGCTCTGAAAAGGAAAAAAATACCCCGATTTTGCAACATTCTGCATTGCTGCTCCGCTCCTATGTGTCTTAGCGTGATGATATATAGCCTATAACCTTCCCGGATAAATGAGCTATATAACACTGAAAGAATTTTCCAAATCGGATCAGTAGTTCC
>MU161116.1:0-25143 GCA_015888305.1 Antheraea pernyi | reverse complement strand
CTGAAACCAATAATAGCTTCAGCATGGCTCTACCACCCACAGACTACCACCTACAAGTACATGTCTAAGGAGAAAATCGTAATGAGACCATAGCATGGTGGTATAGTTTTGTCTTCTCTTCACTTCGGGTTCCGTAGCTACCGTTCTAAAGTTGATAATGTGTCGCCAAGCACCTGTTGACTTGAAAGCCAGTTCTTCTCTAGGGTTATCATTTTTACCACTTACTTAAACCACATATACATTTAACACCAGCCGAGTTTGTGGTCAAACCAGTGGCGGATTTGCAGTCTTGGCCGCCCTAGGCCCCAGGCCATGTAGTAGGGGTGTAAGGGATGTCGAATAACATCATAAGACTTGAGACACCCAAGCTAACCTCACCTGCACGTGGCGCACCCTGTTGAATAACGAATGAGGCAATGGCGAAAGCGGGGTGGTAGGGTTTTACAGCCTAACTGGGTCGCAACCACCATGTATATGGCGAAAAAGCCCGTCATAGTGATTCGCTTCGCGTTTCGGGATCAGCCTGTACATATCCAGCTTTTCGCAGGCCGGCATGACAGTGGCGACCGGCGATGGATAGTGTGTCACTCGGTGGTCGCCATTGTTTTTGGATTGTACTGTGCTTACCATCAGGCATAGTGCAGTCATTTCGCCGTGCTACTATAAAAAAAAAGAAAAAAGTAAGTACCAACAACCCCTTTCTCAGCACCTACCATGTTGAGTACATAATAAATTTACTTTTTTCGAACCAACTTTTATCGAAATCGATTCAGAAATTTAGTTAACTATAATATCTGCTACTTTGGTCATCTAATGTTAAGTGAACGCCACCGTCCATAGGCACTAACAACACCAGGGGAGTCAAAAGTGCGTTGCGAGCCTGAGTTTGGTGGATAGAGAGGGGGAGAAGTGGGGAGGTGGGCCTCCGGCGCTCTCACTAACCTAACGAAACGCAACAATGCAAGCACTGTTACTTCACGTTGGTTTTCTCTGAGAGGGTGGTACTACCCCGGACGAGCCGACCCATTCATGCTGAAACCAGTAATAGCTTCAGCATGGCTCTACCACCTACAAGTACATGTCTAAGGAGAATATCGCGATAAAACCATAGCATGGTGGTATAGTTTTGTCTTCTCTTCACTTCAGGTTCCATAGCTACCGTTCTCAAGTTGATAATCTATATCGCCAAGCACCTGTTGACTTGAACGCCATTTCTTCTATTTTTATGTAATATTTTTACTATCTTAAACCACATATGCATTTAACACCAGCCGAGTTTGTGGTCAAACCAGTGGTGGATTTGCAGTCTTGGCCGCCCTAGGCCCCAGGCCATCTAGTAGGGGTGTAAGGGGTGTCGAATAACATCTAAGACTTGAGACACCCAAGCCAATCTCACCTGCACGTGGCGCACCCTGTTGAATAACGAATGAGGCAATGTCGAAAGCGGGGTGGTAGGGTTTTACAGCCTGACTGGGTCGCAACCACCAAGTATATGGCGAAAAAGCCCGTCATAGTGATTCGCTTCGCGTTTCGGGATCAGCCTGTACATATCCAGCTTTTCGCAGGCCGGCATGACAGTGGCGACCGGCGATGGATAGTGTGTCACTCGGTGGTCGCCATTGTTTTTAGATTGTACTGTGCTTACCATCAGGCATAGTGCAGTCATTTCGCCGTGCTACTATAAAAAAAAAAGAAAAAAAGTAAGTACCAGCCACCCCTTTCTTAGCACCTATCATGTTGAGTACATAATGAATTCACTTTTTTGCCAACTTTTATCGAAATTGATTCAGAAATTTAGCTGATTTAATTTATCTGCTAGTTTGCTAGTTTTTTTTTAAATTTATTCTTCCTAAATCACTTATATGTACGAAATAACTTATACGTACATTTTATACGAACAAAATAATTACTTCACATTACATTATCTATATTTTATTTATAAAAAGTACAAAAGTGATTTAAGAAGATTATTGTTGTACAATGCGGTGCAGTACGGCACACCATAATGTGCGCGAGCCTTTAGAATATTTACGTACTTTGAGTTATTTCTTGTTATCATCAGTGAATTTTTCGTCACAAATGACCACTCTAGGCCCAGACCTCCTGGGCCTTAGGGCAAATCCGCCACCTGGGTCAAACGTATAAAAAAATGCGTTTAATTGAACTTTTGTATTTAAAATCTTGATAATATGTCAATCGAGTCATATGTACAACAGGACTGAAGTAGAAGGTATTATTCTTTTGTTATAGGGAAAGCTACAGCCTGCAGGTATCCATGTCCGAGTCACCAGGCTGTAGTGGGTACGCAGGACGCAGGATTGAAAGTGGCATTAGTGCCAGATCTCCGAGTGCCACACCGCACGCCAGCCCCGACGGTAATCTACCCTTTGTATGTACCTCATCATACATCACTACCCTGTTACACTCTTTATCCCTCTCTACATATATCATGGCTTGGAATTGGAGTAAAAGTTGTTAAAATATCATTAATGCAATCAATTAAATCAATAATACATGACGTTCTAGACTTTCAATTGACAAAAACTTGTCAACTACTAACTGACTAAGTATATCATAATCAACAGATTAAGAAATTTATGCATTTCGTAATTAAATAAGTTGCAAAAGTTTGAAAAAAAAAAGAAAAAAAGTAAGTACCAGCCACCCCTTTCTTAGCACCTATCATGTTGAGTACATAATGAATTCACTTTTTTGCCAACTTTTATCGAAATTGATTCAGAAATTTAGCTGATTTAATTTATCTGCTAGTTTGCTAGTTTTTTTTTAAATTTATTCTTCCTAAATCACTTATATGTACGAAATAACTTATACGTACATTTTATACGAACAAAATAATTACTTCACATTACATTATCTATATTTTATTTATAAAAAGTACAAAAGTGATTTAAGAAGATTATTGTTGTACAATGCGGTGCAGTACGGCACACCATAATGTGCGCGAGCCTTTAGAATATTTACGTACTTTGAGTTATTTCTTGTTATCATCAGTGAATTTTTCGTCACAAATGACCACTCTAGGCCCAGACCTCCTGGGCCTTAGGGCAAATCCGCCACCTGGGTCAAACGTATAAAAAAATGCGTTTAATTGAACTTTTGTATTTAAAATCTTGATAATATGTCAATCGAGTCATATGTACAACAGGACTGAAGTAGAAGGTATTATTCTTTTGTTATAGGGAAAGCTACAGCCTGCAGGTATCCATGTCCGAGTCACCAGGCTGTAGTGGGTACGCAGGACGCAGGATTGAAAGTGGCATTAGTGCCAGATCTCCGAGTGCCACACCGCACGCCAGCCCCGACGGTAATCTACCCTTTGTATGTACCTCATCATACATCACTACCCTGTTACACTCTTTATCCCTCTCTACATATATCATGGCTTGGAATTGGAGTAAAAGTTGTTAAAATATCATTAATGCAATCAATTAAATCAATAATACATGACGTTCTAGACTTTCAATTGACAAAAACTTGTCAATATACTGTAATATTGACTAAGTATATCATAATCAACAGATTAAGAACTTTATGCATTTCGTAATTAAATAAGTTGCAAAAGTTTGAAAGCTCATTCGGTATTATTAGATTTTTTTTCGAACTGACTATGCTAGAGGTGATATGTGTAATGTCGTCGCAGTGATGTAAGATTTTGTGTCACTGTATCGCGCGAGCAGTGTACTCAAGGGCTCCACGCCGAGGGAACGGACCTAGGCTTGAGCCACTGCCGAGGGAGGCCTAATCTGGTTTATTATTAGATATCAATCAAATTATTTACATTACATAAACCTTCTCCCAGGACAAGATATTATTGTAAAATGAAATACACGAAAAGAGAAATTGAACAGTCCATCTAGTAAAATGCTGATTTTTGAGTATGCAAAGATTATATTGAATCAAACGGATCATTCCAGATAATAGATATCTATCTAGAAAAAAAAAGCTATACAACTGTAGATGTAGTTTCAAAATGTTGTCTTACAGATCTAGGATTTTATGCATCTATTTTCAGTGTGCGTCCAAAATATTTTGAAGTAGCTAAAATTATTATATTTAATTTAACTTGTTCAGAATTTAGGCAATAAACAATCAATTTTAATTATTGCAATTTTAAAATATTATATGTTTGTAGCAGCCCAATTATTTACCATTTACCTCCATCCCTATCGACATTGATTTATTCCTTCTGATATTTTTAAAATAGTTTTTTGATGTTCTTATTACACTTATTACTTACTTACTTGTAGTGTATTAAGTTATTAAGTGCATTAAGTTATAATGTATTAACCACTAGGGTAAACGAATATGTCTATTATATAAAATTTATTTTATCATGTTATAAAGCCAAAAATTTAATCCTATGAAAAATAAAATACATTTTTTATTATTTTATTTAGATAGGTTATTTGTTTGTTTTTATAAAATTCTTATTCAATATTTTATAGGTTATATATTTAATATTCAGATGTTACATCAGATATCATTTCATGATTATAGTAATCATTACACATTTTTTTACATCACATATCACTCTGTAAGAGACCACTACAGGGTCCATAGTTCATGCCGCATGCATGGAAATGCCCGAAGGAAGGTATAGGCGAAATCACCAGCCCATGACGAATTAGCGGTTTCAAACTCTGAGAAATCCACAGTTCTATATTTTCCCCCACTGAGTGTACTACATGAACATTTCACAAGTTCAGGTTTCAAGACAATGTTTTCCTTCAGTGTCAGTCAATAGTGTCTCCAATTTCAATTAATAAATGTACCTAGATTCTGAAAATATTTTTAGTATTTGGAAGCTGGGTTTTGAATCAGCGGACATTGAATTCAATTAAATTGAATTAGACCACAACTCAACAACCCATCAACAATAATTTTACGGTCAAATTTGCATAAACTAACTAAAAACAATATTATTTTAATGGTGTCATAGCGTACACTTATGCATTAATTATACCAGGTGACTGATTAAAGGTTAACACCTTTCAATCGTGGGGTAGTTCATGGTTGCATGTAAAATAATAATATCAAAACAAATATTCCGATACTTTTTTAAACATAAAAAATCACACCTAGGTTCAATGAACAGAATTGAAGTGGAGCTTTTCAAGGTTAATCATTACAGCTAAGCTAACTATTCATACATATATGAGTTGTTGAAACATATATGTGTACCAAGCATACATACCTCAACAACTCTTATATATATTTCGTATCGGATAATTTTCTAAACTATTTCAGTTTGATAAGGGAAAAAATAAAACCCTTCCACTTGCATGTTTAAGCGTGCATGCGTGCACGTGTGTGGAGGTGATATGTGTAATGTCGTCGCAGTGATGTAAGATTTTGTGTCACTGTATCGCGCGAGCAGCGTACTCAAGGGCTCCACGCCGAGGGAACGGACCTAGGCTTGAGCCACTGCCGAGGGAGGCCTAATCTGGTTTATTATTAGATATCAATCAAATTATTTACATTACATAAACCTTCTCCCAGGACAAGATATTATTGTAAAATGAAATACACGAAAAGAGAAATTGAACAGTCCATCTAGTAAAATGCTGATTTTTGAGTATGCAAAGATTATATTGAATCAAACGGATCATTCCAGATAATAGATATCTATCTAGAAAAAAAAAGCTATACAACTGTAGATGTAGTTTCAAAATGTTGTCTTACAGATCTAGGATTTTATGCATCTATTTTCAGTGTGCGTCCAAAATATTTTGAAGTAGCTAAAATTATTATGTTTAATTTAACTTGTTCAGAATTTAGGCAATAAACAATCAATTTTAATTATTGCAATTTTAAAATATCTTATTATATGTTTGTAGCAGCCCAATTATTTACCATTTACCTTCATCCCTATCGACATTGATTTATTCCATATGATATTTAAAAAAAAATTATGTTCTTTTTATACTTATTACTTACTTACTTGTATTGTATTAAGTTATTAAGTGCATCAAGTTGTAATGTATTGACCACTGAGGGTAAACAAATGTCTATTATATAAAAGTTATAGTATCATGTTCTATATTTTTCCCACATATGGTGGTACTACATGAACATTTCTCAAGTTCAGTTTCCCTTACAATGTTTTCCTTCAGTGTCAGTCAATAGTGTCGCCAATTTCAATTAATAAATGTACCCAGATTCTGAAAAAATTGTTAGTATTTAGAAGCTGGGTTTTGAATCAGCGGACATTGAATTGAATAAACAATTACTTGACTTGACCACCACAACTCATCAACAATCATTTTACAGTAAAATTTGCATAAACTAACTAAAAACAATATTATTTTAATGGTGTCATAGCTTACACTTATGCATTAATTATACCAGGTGACTGTTTAAAGGTTAACACCTTTCAATCGTGGGGTAGTTCATGGTTGCATGTAAAATAATAATATCAAAACAAATATTCCGATACTTTTTTAAACATAAAAAATCACACCTAGGTTCAATGAACAGAATTGAAGTGGAGCTTTTCAAGGTTAATCATTACGTAACTGCTTAACGTCGGAACGCCGCACGGTCGAATAATAGGAATCGGGTCGAGGTGCGGGACGCGGGCCGGACTGCGCGGCAGCGTACATTGAAAGCGGTGATTAATCGCACTTTTTGCGTAAATCATCTAATGTTGATTGAACATTTTTCAGTTTTGTAGAGATAATTAGGTCAAATATTAAGCACTTATTTGTCTATTATATAAAAGTTATAGTATCATGTTCTATATTTTTCCCACATATGGTGGTACTACATGAACATTTCTCAAGTTCAGTTTCCCTTACAATGTTTTCCTTCAGTGTCAGTCAATAGTGTCGCCAATTTCAATTAATAAATGTACCCAGATTCTGAAAAAATTGTTAGTATTTAGAAGCTGGGTTTTGAATCAGCGGACATTGAATTGAATAAACAATTACTTGACTTGACCACCACAACTCATCAACAATCATTTTACAGTAAAATTTGCATAAACTAACTAAAAACAATATTATTTTAATGGTGTCATAGCGTACACTTATGCATTAATTATACCAGGTGACTGATTAAAGGTTAACACCTTTCAATCGTGGGGTAGTTCATGGTTACATATAAAATAATAATATCAAAACAAATATTCCGATACTTTTTTAAACAAAAAAATCACATTTAGGTTCAATGAACAGAAGTGAAGTGGAGCTTTTCAAGGTTAATCATTACGTAACTGCTTAACGTCGGAACGCCGCACGGTCGAATAATAGGAAGCGGGACGAGAGCCGGAATGCGCGGCAGCGTACATTGAAAGCGGTGATTAATCGCACTTTTTGCGTAAATCATCTAATGTGGAGTGAAAATTTTTCAGTTTTGTAGAGATAATTAGGTCAAATATTAAGCACCTATTTTCTTTAATTGATATAGAATCACAAATGACTAATGATTGTCCTGTACCCCACATATGGTGGTACTACATGAACATTTCTCAAGTTCAGTTTCCCTTACAATGTTTTCCTTCAGTGTCAGTCAATAGTGTCGCCAATTTCAATTAATAAATGTACCCAGATTCTGAAAAAATTGTTAGTATTTAGAAGCTGGGTTTTGAATCAGCGGACATTGAATTGAATAAACAATTACTTGACTTGACCACCACAACTCATCAACAATCATTTTACAGTAAAATTTGCATAAACTAACTAAAAACAATATTATTTTAATGGTGTCATAGCTTACACTTATGCATTAATTATACCAGGTGACTGATTAAAGGTTAACACCTTTCAATCGTGGGGTAGTTCATGGTTGCATGTAAAATAATAATATCAAAACAAATATTCCGATACTTTTTTAAACAAAAAAATCACATTTAGGTTCAATGAACAGAAGTGAAGTGGAGCTTTTCAAGGTTAATCATTACGTAACTGCTTAACGTCGGAACGCCGCACGGTCGAATAATAGGAAGCGGGACGAGAGCCGGAATGCGCGGCAGCGTACATTGAAAGCGGTGATTAATCGCACTTTTTGCGTAAATCATCTAATGTGGAGTGAAAATTTTTCAGTTTTGTAGAGATAATTAGGTCAAATATTAAGCACCTATTTTCTTTAATTGGTATAGAACCACAAATGACTAATGATTGTCCTGTACAAAATATTGCTGGTGTCTAACCTAACACCCAGTATATTACTCCTTTGACTCGCAAATACCTGAAGCATATTAATTGATTCTTGCATGAGGTATAAAAATATATATGATTATATGTTGAAACTAATTGATTCTTATTTTTCACAGCATCTTTAAGTTATGAGTCAGGAACTTCAACGGCTGAAAGAACTGCATTACTTGGTACTACTAGCCAACGATCTCTGCTTTTAAGTGCTGATTTACGTGATGAAGATACCTTGCTTTAAATATTCTTCAGTAATAAAGCATTGTCAAATGCAGATATTCCTACAAATTATTAATGTATCATCTATTAAATTGCGTTAGGTAATCAGAATTGTAGTAAATAAACATTATTACTTAAATGTATTGTTTTATTGTGCATATCAACATTAAAATACAGATTTAGTATTTGACTACTCAATGTTTTATTTGAGAGAAACCTAGAACTTTAAATTATCTTGAGATAGTCAAATATCCAATTTTATATTAAAATTATTACTAAAATTTAAGCTTCTTTAAAAAATAAAAATGGTTGTATAGCTACTTGCACTTCAGGATTCAAAGGAATTTCATTTATATATTTTGAAAAGGTGTTCACAATTTTATAAATACTTCTCTTAACTGATGACATCAAGGCAGACTTAATTTTAAGAGCAAAAGAATCATGTAACTTTCGGGATACAAGACCAGGTTTTGTCAATTTGTCCAAATTGTGTTTAAGCTCAACAAGAGCAGACAGAACAATAGGGAGATCATTCTGTACGACTCCATATTTATCCTCCTTTAAGGATGCTGCTGTGATGAAAGCCAATCCTTCACATGTCCACATAACTGGTTGGGCTTGAAAAAGCAAAAACTTGAGTTTAGCATCAGTCAACTCTCCAAAGAAATAGCTAATGCCAGGTTTTTCACATAATTTTTTAAGTAAATTATTAAATTCTCTATGCATAACTGCACCAAATGTGTCATCAGTTTCACTTTTATATTGATTTTTCAATTCAAGTAGTTTCGGAGACTTTGCCATATTTCTTATTTCTCCGCCATATGAAAATCCAGGATATGGTGTTGTTACATCTATCATTTTCTTATGTATTGATTTATCTAATTCTATTTTCACATCACCATTCACACAGTCCAATTCTTTATTGAAAGTATTAATGATGTTTAAGCATTGTTCCAGTAGATTTCTCCAGTTTCTTGGATGACCACCTGGTTGTGAAAGGGTGAATATTTCTGACCTCCTCAAAGGATCTCTTGTAGAAAGAAATTTCAAGTCCTGTGCTCCCAAGTAACCATTAAATTTAGAAGTCTGTGCCAATGCATTGCAAAGAGTTAATTTATTCTGAGATTCAATTGGAAATTTCATGGGCTCTGTGAGTACTATGTTAAATGCATTTCTCATTGTATAAAGAGATATAAAGAACAAACTTGAATAAAACCACAGACCAATGCAAATACCGGTTTTAAATAAATTTATAAAATTGTCCAGCGGTGGGTCTTCTAAATATAAACTATACACATCAGAAACCAGATTTCTAGGCTTACTGCCCCATATATAATAGAATATACAATAATAAGTCACTGGTGCTATGGATTTTCTGAATGCCATATATATTATATCATCCACTGCCTTTTCAATTTGCTGAAACTTATCTTGATATATATGAGGGAAAAAAAGAATAGGTGTTCTGAATATATGCACATTCAGAAAATAATATAATCCCATCCACATGCCTCCAAATTGAAGAAATAAAGCAGGTTCAATTAGGCACTGACCATCATAGTTTTCACATTTCTTCTTAAGTACATTATAATCGCTTTTAGCTAAGGACGAGTATAATCCCATTGTAAAATAACCACTCAAAGCATACAATATTCCAAAAGTTAAATTTTTCATAGAAAACACATTCAAAAACATTGAAAATCTTGAGAAATATTTAGGAAGCGGACTCATATAGTAGCTTCCGTATATGTAAGCTTGGAAAGATGATACTAATCCGAGAAGTATTATATTCAAAGACATCTTCCATCCTATGATATCATTAATTGTCGATGAGATCCATGATAAAGGATGCAAAAGATCAACCTGTATTAAAAAAACAAGTATAACTGCAATAGATATTTGTAACGTAATATTCCATAAGACTGATGTAAGTAGACGCCGAGAAAATATATCATTTTTAGTCTGCATCTTCACGTCGTCTCAGGTTGGTAGGCTTTCAACAATTTTGCTTATATACACAACTAAATATTTATAAAAACCCTCTTGATATTTATAATCTCGAAACACTGTTTTTTAAAGCATTCACCTACTAAATTTGAATTTTGACGTTTAGTAGTAGTAGTAATATATTCGTTCAATAGGACAGGCGAAGGAATTAATCCATACTGCCAATTCTGAAGTTGCCAATATAGGTATTTCTTATATATCCTTTAAACAATTTTCTTCAGTGTCCAAGTTAATATAAAGGCATAACCGCCAAATCTTCTATATAATATTTCGTTCATATTTTTTTATCCATGTTTTTATCTTAATCTCGTTAATATTCTAGTAGTGTACCAATTTCCTTTTGTCTGAATTATTTCGTTTTGCCAATTCTGAAGCTGTCAATATAGATAGTTCTTATGTGTCCTTGTTATGTATGTAATAATAAAGCATTGTCCAGTAATCAGTTCATTTAATAGTTCAACTTCCCTGTATATATGAACATTCATACACAATCACCGATGACAGACTCTATATTGTTTATGACTAGTCTGAGGTTTTACTATCCACAACAATCCTTTTCTTCCGATTCCAAGTATATATAAAAGTATAAGTGCCAAATCTTTTATATAATATTTCGTACATATTCTTATATCCATCTTTTTTATCTTAATCTCCTTGTTAATAGTAGCGTACCATCTTCTTTATATGACTTGTTTGGTTTCTCTCACCCAGAGTGTTTGTTAATTTCCATTGTCAAGTAGTTAATTTAATGTTCCAACAAGATGGTGGCTCTCTTGTTAGAACTTTCCATGACATTTAACAGTTATCAAAAAAGCCGCACCAAGGTATAGTGCACAGAATAAATATAATAACTGACTAAATACTAATAGAATAGAATAACGCAATAGTTACATTATTCCTCTATATATTAACCCATCGCTTCGGTCGATTGTTAAAAAACCCAGATGTCAAAATTAAAATTATAATATTATATTACAACATTACACAAATTGTTATTGATAAAATTTTAGAAATGTCATATATACGATATTTTTTTAACTTATGTTACCAACAGTCTCTTAACCAGTGCATCGTAATATATACATAACATATACATTTGTAACTTAAACCATTATGGCTTTAGAGAGTACTGGTGTTAAGCTTTTAATAATATTAATTAAGATATTGATTATCTGTTGTACTTTATAATTATTATAGTCAATGAAGTTGTTTGACCGGTGTAATCGAATAAGCAACTTACATATTATATAATAATGGATAGTTATGACATAGAGAGAAGGAAGAAAAAGAAGAGGTTTAAGGTCACTGCACAACCAAGTAATTCATCCCATTAACGTATCATTGTTACAAATTGTAAAAACATCTATAAAACAACAAATTACCCTACAATCGAATAATTGGTAACAGTTTATACAAATAAATGTTATCAAATAATACAGTGATATAATTAATTATTATTGTATAGTTAGTATTGTCATCTATACTAATAACACAGTGGGTAGATCAATATCATATTATAGTACTGAATACAGAGTATATTCTATAAAGTACTAAACTTAATACCAACAATATAAAATATTCTATCCTTACTACACTTTAGATTCGCTTTATCTATGTCTGTAGGTGTAGTCGAAGCTGTGGGCAACACTGGTGCAGATATATTTGTGTTGTGTGGACGTGCAATCGCTGTTTTTTAGAAATCGAAGCGTAGGATTATTTCATTATATGTTTTTACCTGCACCATTTACATTACAACATTTATAACGATATTTAAGTACATATTTCTATATGACTTTGTTCATTTTTGGTGTATGGAATCGTGTCTAACAGTGCCCTACATTTCTCTATTTTTTATTCAAATGGAAGAAAGTTGTTTACTAATAGTATTTTTATTTAAGGGAGTGACTTAAAATATATTTGTGATGGCAAATTTACCTCCTTTACTTTGGATATTGGAGTATTGAAGAACTCATTGTCATGTATACTCTAATAGAAATAGGTTTGAGTGTAGGGGTGCTAGTCACTTTGATCACAGTTCTCTCAGTATGTGTATGTGGCTGCAAGAATTCTAATCAAAAGTAAGTTTTAAAATATATTATTTGAAAACGAATTATATTTTCTGTGACTAATAAAGACAAACAATTCATCTGATTATTCATTTTCAATATGTAGTATTTTATTTTCATTTTGGTTGATTAAGAAAATTAATATGATAATCACTGCTCAGTATAAATAACAGTAATTGCCAAAATATTAATTAATTGTTTGAGAAAGTTTATTTAAATTGTTGTTTAATGTCATCATTTTCAGTTCTTTATTGCTAACTAATTAATTGAAATTTCAATATGTACATGGTGTGTGCATAATAAAGTTACATTCTATCATATTGAAAAAAAATCATATCAAATTACTTGCAAGTCTATTTACTATAGAATGTTATCTTATGTGACTAAACACTAAAATATTTAAAACAAGAGACTGTGTTTACTTCAGGTGTGTCTGAAATATTTGAGTAAACTGCAAACAATGATCTGCAATTTGCAATGTTTTGTATAACTTGTATAGAATGAAAGAAGAACAAGTGCTAAGTAAATAATAAAATTAATATATTTTCATATTCGCAATGTCATTAGAAATATTATGCTTGGAAAAAATATGTGTTTAGAAAAGGTGTCGTCTAAATATATTAAAAAGAACTTGCAAATTTTGAAAGTGTATTTTTAGAGAAACCACTTGTATTTAAGAACTTGCAAATTTTGAAAGTGTATTTTTAGAGAAAACACTTTTTGAAATTTGAAAACAATTCGCTTTAATACACTATGCTTTTTAAGTTCAAAATATTATTGCAATAAATAAAAATATGTTCTTCATATACTTTGAAAATATTATGCAGAATTCAGTATTGATTTGTGTTGTAACTCTATGACTGTTTGGTCTTTAGGTTTGTCTTAAATCTTCCAAGCTTCTTATATGTGTGGATACTGCAAAATTATTCAAATATAATTTTACATTATTAAAAAAAAAACTCTTTATAATAATTATATTCTTATTTAATTATATCCTGGCGGACATTGTGCCGCCCTGATTATAAAAAACCTTGACAAATTATATACCAATACCTTCCTCATGAATCACTTTACTGGTGAAAACTGCATGAAAATTTGTTTGGTAGTTTTTGAGTTTATCGCGAACAGACAGACAGACGCGGTAGGGGACTTTGTTGTATACTATGTAATGATATTACATTAAAATATTATGATTGTTAACTAAGTCAGCAATGCTAAGACATTTTTTATATTTAACAGAAGTGAGTTCATTGGTACGGCCGGTGTGGTCAAAATTCGGTTTGATGAGGAGGTACCGTCTCCAACGCCCACCACTCCGGCCTCCATAAAGCGGTTTGTTTGTAGATACAGCATGCCCTAGAATAGAGTAAAATTAACAAAGGGCTAACTACATACAGTATATATTGTTATGATTAACAACTTTTAAGTATAAATATGCTTCTATTTATAATCTTTTATCACTAATATGTGTCATAAATAAACAAATATAACTATGTAATTCATTTAATATATTTTCATTTCTTAGCTGAGGATTCTATTATTTTTACATATTAGCATCATTAAATAAGGTTTATTGATTGGATTGATAAAAACCATATAAATAAAAGTACATATTATTTCACTAATATACATAACGTTGAATTGGAGGTTTTTTAATTTTATTTCAAATGAGTGATTAACTTTTCTTATTACTTCAATACAATTTTTTTTAACTGACTACGCTATTGACCAAGCAAGGTCTTAACAGCTTCACCGGACTACTAAGGCGAGCGCTTAAGGCACTCAGCCGATTTTATTTTGACAACTAGCTCAAGGGTGCGCGCACATCTCGGCTTTGGCTGTTGCCTGATACATGCAATTCGCGACCTATGTAAGCTATGCTAACTATTCATACATATATGAGTTGTTGAAACATATATGTGTAACAAGCATACATAACTCAACAACTCTTATATATATTTCGTATCGGATAATAAATTAATAAATTCAATACAATAATTGGAAGCATAAGTAATACATAACATTTATATTTATCCTCCTCAATATATAAATAATTACAATTCTATATTAAACTGTCTAGCTAAATTTCCTTATATAAATATGTATGTGGTGTCAGCTTTATTTATCTATGTTATTTTCACATAATTTGGCAACATCACTTAATATGTTTTTACATTTATTATTTTGTAACTCACCATTCCACTGATTAACCATTCCAGTTCACCTTGTACGTAAATGTTCAGATTCATACATATAGACTTACTTAATATATTATTATCAATTGTAACTATATAAAGAAATTCAGAGCAAAAGCTATCATTTGGAAGGACTAGGTACAGATATGAAGTGCACGTAATCTATACTGCTAAGATAAATGAGTTCATTACCTTTTTGTCCTTTGTTTCTCAACCGATTTTTTTTCTTTTCTTGAGTGGTTATTGAAAAGCTTTAGTGTCAATAATAAGATTCTGGATAATCGATTTTTTATCCATACCATTGAATATCCAAGTCTATGTGTTCATTCACTTTACAACCCCATTCCCCATACTTCACGCTCCGTACGTCTACAATATTTGTACAAACTAAATACATATAATAGTATCTATATATTAACACGAGCTTCTACCCGCGACCTCGCCCGCGTGGAATAGTTACTTTGGGCTAACTCTAACACGCAGCGGAAAACTAAATACATATAATAGTATCTATATATTAACACGAGCTTCTACCCGCGACCTCGCCCGCGTGGAATAGTTACTTTGGGCTAACTCTAACACGCAGCGGAAGGTCTGAAAAGGAAAAAGAAACCCCCGATTTTGAAACATTGTTTATCGTTGATCCGCTCCTATTGGTCTTAACGTGGTGATAGCCTATAGCCTTCCTCAATAAATGAGCTATCTAACACTGAAATAATGAATCAGTTTAGATTTTTCTAAATTTTGAAATCAGTTTCTTTTTTTTTAACGTGGGGAAATCCCTTATGGCTATTCCACCCTCCCGGGGGAGAGGGTGGGTTATGTCCGACTCGCACGGACTAAAACCCCACGGTGTACCGACAGACCGTTATTGTGGGGGCGGCAAGGGATCGATCAAGCTAATCGACCTTGTAGAGCCGCCCCCACGGTCCGCCCGGCGGAACGTGACCGCCGGGCTCCTACCTATAGAGGGGCAGACCGGGCACACACCGGCTGCCCCCCTCATCCGCCGGACCTGTGCAATGAGGAGATGGGACCCCCGGCCCATCCCCTCAGGTCCGGCTAAGGTGGCGGGAGGATTTGGGCAAAGCGCCGCCTCCTCCCGCCTTCCTTCGTTGACGGAGACGGCCACTTTGAGGGTCTACGTCTAGGGCCCTCTCCACCGCCTCCTTCTGCGAGATGACCTCCTCGCAGAAGGAGGCTATCGCTCGCCACGCCTGTTCGCTGCCGAGCGTGGTTGCGGCCATAAGTCCGCTCCTACCGCCGCCGCTAGAATGCGGCGCTGCTTACCCCACGCAGCACACTCAGACAGAGTGCGCGGAGATTAGCGCGTTCAACCAAAGAAACAATCCCTCCAGCTTTACAATACTCGTATTAGTATAGATGTGAAAAAAGTTTATACCATCTATTAATGGTCAAATTTCGATTATTAGACGACCACTAGTGTACATTAATTGGTGGCGATACTCTAATTCTATACTAATTTCTACACTGAATAGTAAACAAGATATATATAGTATAAACTTTTTTCAATAGTTTATTTAGAAAAAAAAACTAATAAAAAATAATTATCTTGAATAAAATTTAAATTATGTAACTAAAGAAAACGAAAATTTAAATTTCATCGCGGATTATCATACATAACTCAAATTAAACAAAATTAGCATCTTTCTGATGACAAAGACGTCGACATTGTAATAATGGCCAGAAGTTTGTTTTATTCGTGCAAACGATTATTTGAGACAATTAATTATGACTTGGTACTCACTTGTTTTAGTACGGATCAACAATTCTTATATAGAGTGCGTTAATTGCCATTACTTATTTGAAGCCGGATTTCACACACATAATGACAAAATTTATCATAATTTACGTACGCTGTGAAAAAGTATACGTCTTTTATTTCCTCAGTACATATATCTGGTGGGTCGTATCAAATAGTAATGCAGCTACTGTATTTGTAATATCTTGATAAAGGACGCGACTGCCGAGCGGATTTTTAAAATAGCATACGAATATCCGTCGTGAATCAATGAAATTTGTATATCACCATGGTTTTTCTTTGTGGGGACACGCAGTTCACTTTAAGGAGATTTCAAAAATATCGTAAATTAATGTTATCCATATATAAAATCTAATTTATCTTTCTGGAACAGTTACCGCTTCGCACAGTGAATTGTTTTTGTAGTACAGGTCGTAAAAAAATATATACGCACGTGCAATTTTTAAAAATAAGCATGCCTCCAAAAAAGAAGGGACAGGAAAAGGCCTGTCTGTATATGACCAATACAAAACCAAGATGAAAGACATTTAGGTAAGTCAATATTCGTGTTGATTGGTCTAATGGTCTTGAGGTTATCGATTTAGATATACCAACAACCATTTTATTATATACAAAAACTTTTTAGTTTTTTTTTCATTCTATCAATTGTTCCTTTAGTATTTTAGAAACAAAAAAAGGAATACGCACGACATAGAAGCCATAGTTTTCGGCGATTTAAAGTTGCCTTGAGAGAAGCTTACTTCACTGGAAGACGTAAACTATCTTATTTGTTATTCCATTAATTTCCATTCATTAAAAACCAACCCGCCGTTTAAGAGTGACTGACAAACACACTAACGCGTTAATTTTTTTTTATTAGACTAACTGATACCTGCGTAAAAGTTTTGTTGTATCATGAGAATCACGTATTTTGTAGTGATTAATTGTGGATTGTCTTTAAGTTTTCCACTATATTTTCGTCGCTACCACGTAACCCTTATTAGTCTTTCATCCAACTTCAGTTACCTACAAAAGATTATGATTAATAATATGCATATAAATAGACTTGAAAAGATAGGTTTGGCTGTTTCGGAGATTAGCACGAACAAACAACAAACATTTCCATTTTATTTATATGTATAGATTGTATATTGTAACGATGTTAAATATACATACTATGTTTTCAACTAAAATATCTATTAATAAAACTTCATTATTGACTTCTATACGTTTATGTTATTTATTATAAGTATTTCATTAGATAGATTATTATGCATGCATATCTATAGAACAAACTATAGCTATAATATTGTAATTTAATGTAAGGTATTGGCATGAATCTAAAGGTCTCTATGCCATCTGTATTAACGCTTTTAATGTGATCTTAATTCATCTCGGGTAATAACATCTTAGATTTAAGTGAAATATAGGTATTCATTTGTTTTGACATAACGAGCATGTTTTTTTAAATAACTTTATTTCATCCTATCCAATAAATATAGTATATTTTTATATACATTATCAAAATAATTATTATCAGTTAGGTTGACCCGTATTGGTCATAGCACAATTTAAAAGAATGATCGAGATTGTTTGAGATGGCTACTCATATACATATTTATTACGGTGGAAACTCGATAAATCGAATGAGATGGGAAAAAATCGAGTTATAGAAGTTACAGAGATAATGATTACAGTGAAATATTTTAGAGATTATAATTTTCAAATAATCAACTCGTAAAAATAGCAGAATCAAACATTGGTATATAACAAATAGAAGGATCAATTTTTTTGTTACTTATGGAGAGAAAATATTTACTGTAATTATCTTGTAGAGAAATGTTAATCATTTCAGTTTGTAGAGGTTTTCTTTCGAGTTATGTAGGTTTTCGACAAATCGAAACTTTTTAATATTTATATTAAAAAATTTACGGAGGCTCGACTGTATGATTATGATGTAATTTGAATATATTTCCCAGTATGAAAAGCAATGCATTTTCCAGTATAGTCTACCTACATGTTATAATTTGTCACATTATATTCGTACCACTAAACTCCAATGTTGCAAACCTATTTTCAATGTCTCTCAGTTCTGCATTCAGAACAGTTTCATGTAAATTAAATACTTTATTATGAACTAGCTGTTCCCGCGACTTCGTCCGCGTGGAAAGGTTACTTTGATTTAACGCTAACACGCAGCGGAACCTCTAAATGAAAAAAAAAACTATTTTGAAACATTCTTCATTATTCCTTCGCTCCTATTCCTATCTATCAGTCTTAGCGTGAGTTTATATAGCCTATAGCCTCGCTCGATAAATGATCTATCTAACACCGAAAGTTTTTTTCAAATCGGACCAGAGTAGTTCCTGAGATTAGCGCATTCAACCAAACAAACCCTTCCAGTTTTATAATATTAGTATAGATAATAAATTAAATATTATAGAAAAATATATTCTAATTTTTAGTTTACGTCGCCATCTTAACAACGTCCGATCAATAATAGGCCTTTATGTATATACTTTAAGATATGTATTATGAATACTAAATTTTTAATGTATATGCGTGTTAACAACCCAATACAAGAAGTTCACAAACTGTAATTACCTCGTTAATTTCCATGTATCATATTAACTATTAGTATTTTTTTTTATTTAACAGGACATCGACACAGAACAGCCAGCGTAGTTTACCCGAAATACCTCATCCAGTCGGCAGACATGACAGCGGTGACACAGCCTCCGAAATATATGCCACTGTCAATCTGATGGACGGTACGAATTGTTTTTATTGGCTATATTATTATTTTTAGTAATCGTAAATACTACTTGAACTTCTTTACCACTTTTCAAAATTGACAAATTTAAGTAGGTACCTACTTGTAATCTTTAACACATGATATACGTATTGAGTTCGCGTTTCAAGCAAGTTTAGTACAATTATATATAGATCAATTATAGCTAGACTTGAATAACGTTAATCGTCGCTAGTTTCACAGATTCAATTTGATATTTAACATTTACAAGTATAACTTACGAGTAGCGATTACTTGTTAAGTCACGTCTAGTTATTTACGTTCTATGATTTACGGCTGTAATATACATGGTTAGCAGTTGAGGAAACTATACATCGTAATATAACAATAATTACATATGCTGTATAAATTTGTCGTCTCAATTTAAAGTTAGCATAACGTCAAAGAAGTGCTCTAAAATTGACTTTTTAAAAGTTTTTTGTCCGACTCTACTTTTGATAATTACTCACACAAATGCAAAGCACAGCTTACGCCTCGCGGATTAATATTATATGGACGGGTCAAGAACCGCTACTGTTTCTCAAAAACAATACTCCTATTGGTTTTAGCGTGATCATATATAGCCTATAACCTTTCTCGATAAATGACCTATATAACACTGAAAGAATTTTTCAAATCGGACCAGTAGTTCTTGAGATTACTCCCTATAACGTCACAAACTCACAAACTTTATCTCTTTATAATATTAGTATAGACTAGCGGGTCCGGCCGACGTTGTCCCGCCCTGATTATAAAAAAATCCTTGACAAATTATATACCAAAACGTTCCTCATGAATCAATTTATCTACTGTTGAAAACCGCATGAAAATCCGTTCAGTAGTTTTTGTGTTTATCGCGAACAGACAGGCAGACAGACGCGGTAAGAGACTTTGTTTATCACTACATAGTACATTTTTTACATTTATAACAAAGAATGTTTTAAATTATTCAGTTAAATATTCAAGCCAAAATAATGGCTGGCGTGTTGTATGTCGTAACTAGTGGGCACGGCGGATGTTGTCTCACCGTGATAAAAATAAATCATGACATTGTATACCTAAACCTTCCTCATGAATCACTTTATCTACTGGTGAAAACCGCATGAAGATCCGTTCAGTAGTTTTTGAGTTTATCGCGAACAGACAGACAGCCAGACGTGACAGAGGACTTTGTTTATCACTACATAGTATAAAACAAAGTCGCTTTCTCTGCCCCTATATTCCTATGTATGCTTAAATCTTTAAAACTACGCAACAAATTTTGATGCGGTTTTTTTTAATAGATAGAGTGATTGAAGAGGAAGGTTTATATGTATAATAACATCCATTAAATAGTGGAGAAATACTGTTATTTTTGAGGTTTCTAATGTGACGTCGTAAATAGTTACATAACCGATTCGATGCAGACGAAGTTGCACGGGTCAGCTAGTTTGTAATAATGTTATATATTTATTTATATAATTATGTTTGTATAATTGTTAATATTTAATGATGTTATTCAGTAAACAAACGACGTGGTCCTTAGTTTTACACGATTACAATGAGGTATTAATGTTGAGATCAGTTTAGATATATGAATGACTACAGTTGAAAATTGTTACCCTCTCTCCCCCATCCCCCTCCCCTTGCCCCAAACACAGGCTGGCAACTCACTTGCGACTCCTCTGGTGTTGCAAGTGTCTTTGGACGATGGTGATCACTTAACATCAGGTGACACAAATGTTCGTTTGCCACCTATGATATAAAAAAAAATAATCGGTACTAGCCTGTTCAGGTACAATGCCAGCCGGTATAGTTTCGAATCCGTACAACGAGCAATGAAACCTTATCATAGAGATAAAGCATTATTTAACGTCCGTCTGGCAACTACCACAGGTGAAGTTAAAACTAACGATTCGATTAAATTAAAACCCGGTTGTTATTCATCGACCTAATTGTGTGATGTAGCCTGGTGGAAACTATTTTTTTACGTTTTTTCACATTGTACTCTATTTTTTCTGTCAAAATTAATTATCGAAATTCCATCTTTATATATAAATTTCTTCTCTGCGTGTGTATGTCACTGAACTCCTCTTAAACGGCTGGACCGATTTTAATAAAACTTTGTGTGCGTGTTCCAGTGGATCCGAGAACGGTTTAGATTCACAATTGGACCCGGTAGGTGGCGTTGCGGTTGACTTTTAGTATTTTTTTATTATCAAGGCAGGACAACGTCCGCCAGGTCCGCTATTTATATTATAAAGATAAAACTCAAAACAGTAAAAAGGTTTACTCAAAATTACTTTTAGAATCTGTTCAATATAAGATAATATAAGAACACATAAATCACTCCACTTATATTGTCAACTAGCGTCTGCCCTTGACTACGTCCGTGTGGAATGGTCACTTTTGGCTAACGCTAAAAATACCCGATTTTGAAACATTCTTCATTGGTGCTCCGCATCTGTTGGTCTTAGCGTGATGATATAGCCTTTCTCGATAAATAAGCTGTCTAACACTGAAGAATTTTGATCAAATCGTACCAGTAGTTTTTGAAATTAGCGCGTTCAATCAAACAAACTCTTCATACTTTATGACATTAGTATAGAGTACACTATTCTGTCGTTCTTAACTCGAGCCGTTATTTAGATTACAATAACTTTTGATAGAGTGGACTTTAATGAGACAAAGACTAATTACAGTGATTACACTCGAGGATATGCTTTATAATTTTCTTGGTGAGGTTTCATTGTAACCCCCGTACTTTATCAGTGATGCGTGTTCATACACACAGACAGGCAGACATTTCTAATAAGGATTGTAATTTATTTTATTACTTATTCCTAGTCATCAGCAATAACTTTTTTCACGAAAATCGTACAGACGCGTTATATCTACGTTATCGTTATATGTATAGATAATGCCATAATATCCACACTATTTTCACTTCTCAGAATCAGATTTGTATGGAAAAGGCTCGTCTATTTTTGGTTATCAATCCACTCTCTAGATGGCACTGTTATATAATTTTTTTGGCAAGTTTGATAACAAAAGCACAAATGTTCGTTTGCCACCTATGATATAAAAAAAAATAATCGGTACTAGCCTGTTCAGGTACAATGCCAGCCGGTATAGTTTCGAATCCGTACAACGAGCAATGAAACCATATCATAGAGATAAAGCATTATTTAACGTCCGTCTGGCAACTACCACAGGTGAAGTTAAAACTAACGATGCGATTAAATTAAAACCCGGTTGTTATTCATCGACCTAATTGTGTGATGTAGCCGGGTGGAAACTATTTTTTTACGTTTTTTCACATTGTACTCGTATTTTTTCTCTCAAAATTAGATATCGAAATTCCATTATACTGTAAAATTAAACTCAAAAGAATAAAAATGTTCAACCTAAGTTACTTTCACAGTCAATTATAATATAAAACAATATAAGAAGATATAAAACACTCCACTTATATCGTCAATAATGCCATAATAATCATATTGCGTCACACATACACCAAAACTAAATCACACATCTCTCATCTCACTCCTCGTCTCGCTTATTTTCTTCGCCTTATCCTTGTCCCGCTCTATAGTCGCCACTGTGCCACATACAACTGTCGACCATTACTCAATGCAATTCTGTTACAATTTATTAGTTAATACTTCATATAATTAATTCCTATACATCATAAAACAAATATAGATTGAATTTTTCCTACCAGATTTCATATGTATAGTGTCAGTGTACATAACAATGAGATTTTTAATGTAGTTATAAATTACTGATCTACGTGTTGACTGGCAAATATACGCAAATATATATAATTATTTATGTTATAATTATTGTCGATTCGTTATTTTATTAAAATTTGAGTATATTCTTTATTCCTAAAAGTATTATTGAAAGTTTGTACACTTTAATAATTTTAGAATTACGTAGACTCACCGTGTACAAAATTTCATTCATATCTAATGGTGTCCACTGGAAACGCTTTGTTATTCAGCAATAATAATATATATAATCTTACAGCAATAATAATTATTTGAAGAATGGTTTAAGTTACCTGTGTACAAAATTTGATGGAAATCGATCCAGCCGTTCTTGAGTTAAATCCGGATATACAAACAGACAGCCAACATTATTTATATGCCATAATTCATTATATATAATTCGTGATCAGTAGTAGTTTTGTAACAGATATCTATCACAAAATTGGAAAAGGAAAAACAAAAACTTTCCATGACGTTTTGACAATCTTTAGCTTCGCAAAACAAATGTTATGATTTTATTCAAGGAACTAATTATTATCAAAGTAATTTGTACTTCGTCGTTCCTAAGATTTGTATCTAAGAATTATCTTGAATTGTACATTTTAGTAAATTAGGCGAGAGTATAGAATTAACAAGTAACTTACTTTTATTGCAAATAATAACAAGACAATATAATTATGCTTGTATAACTCTTGTAGCCCGGTGAAACTGTAAATGCCTTGCCAGGCTAACAGTGTAGTAAGTTAGAAAAATAAATAAATTGTAGAACTCTGTTAACTAAATAGTGATGTCACACATACATAGTATCAGTACGATGGCTAGCTAGCGTTTTGGGTTATTTCAAAATTAATAATAACACTTAGGGTTTCGGGTAGACTTGTGGTTTCCTCTCGTTTTTAGTTCTAATTTCTTAAAATTTGTCATATAATTATACAAATATTCAGAGTAATTAGAAGAGGTAATAAAAACACGTTTCTCAAGATTATGCGTTATTTAAAAACGCGAGATTAACAATTTTTTTTTTATATCTTATGTGGCAAACGAACAGGTGGGTCACCTGCTGTTAAGTGATCACCACCGTCCATGGAATCGCCACCAGAGGAATCGCAAGTGCGTTGTGACCCTTTGGGGGGAAGGGATAGGGGAGGAGAGCGTTTTGGGTTATTTCAAAATTAATAATAATAACACTAAGGGTTTCGGGTAGACTTGTGGTTTCCTCTCGTTTTTAGTTCTAATTTCTTAAAATCGAATGTTAAAGTCGAATGTTTATACAAATATTCAGAATAATTAGAAGAGGTAATAAAAACAAGTTTTACAGGATTATGCGTTATTTAAAAACGCGAGATTAACAATATATTTAGCTAATAGGTAATTATGATTCTCTTTGACTCTATTTTCGTAATTGTTTATACTGATTCGTTGAAATCTCGGTATTACACTTAATAGCAAGTGTGTACGTATATAAAAGTAACAACTACCACTGAGAGACAAATCTTGATAGAAATATTATTATCAAGCGTGTCCGCAAATACAATGAGAATGAAGTATTTATACATACTAGTAGATGCCCGCCCAGTGGTCGACATTCGACCATATTTCTTTGATTTTTTAAAGTTTGAACTTTATTAGGATTTTTTGTCAACTTACTTCTATAATCAAAGGTTTTTATCACAGCTACTCAGTTATTTGCACTTATTTTTAAATTATATAAACATTAAAAAAATCGATGTCTAAATGAAATAAAATTTGAAACAAAAAATAGGCGGGTTACATAAGGTGGTAAAACTCTCAAATTTTAAGTAAATATAACTTTACGAAAATAACTCACTCAACTCATACAATTCTCAATTAATTTTATACGACGCCATGAGTGGTAGCATCTCTGAGTGATATTGAATTAAATTAAGTCTGTACATTATGAGGAATAGTTATATGCCCACTAACATCGCTTGGAAAAGTAATGGATACACAATAGAATCAAATGAGGAATCTAAAACAAAGATACAAAGATTTTTGATCAAAATTCATCATCAACTGTACCAAATATAATTGCTACATCAGGTTGAACTGCATCATTGTAACCGCGGATGTCTAAGACATGGATTACTTTCGTGAGTAAACAAATTTTGTTATTTTGAATTTGATCAAAGTATTTTTTGCTCTTTTTATTGAATCATCAT
>MU161115.1:10477-45157 GCA_015888305.1 Antheraea pernyi | reverse complement strand
TCAAGGGTGCGCGGCACACCTCGGCTTTGGCTGTTGCCTGATACATGCAATTCGCGACCTATGTAAGCTAACCTAAGCTAAGCTAACTATTCATACATATATGAGTTGTTGAAACATATATGTGTACCAAGCATACATACCTCAACAACCCTTATGTATATTTTGTATCGGATAATATTCTAAACTATTTCAGTTTGATAAGGGAAAAAAATAAAACCCTTTCACTTGCATGTGTAAACGTGTATGCGTGCACGTGTGTGGAAGTGATATGTGTAATGTTGTCGCAGTGATGTAAGATTTTGTATCACTGTATCGCGCGAGCAACGCTTTTAATTTATATCGATATCTCTAGTATGGATATAAAAAAACAGTGTGTGTATCATTGTGTACACGCAGAGCAAGTGAAATTTCTTTAGGTTATATGTATTAAATTATAGGTACGAATTCTTGTACAGTGGTACAACTTCAACCATAGAGAAAAAGACACTTTTCCCAAATGATAACAATAAAGCTCGTCAATAGATACAAAAGAATGAAGAAAATCGACTGAGAAACAGACGAGGGAGATATTCCTTAACCATTACCACACTGGCTATTTATACCTATATAGATATACTATTTGTGCCCGCGACTACGTCCGCGTGAAATTTCAATTATAAACAGCTCACAAACTATACACTATACGAAATCACGTAGTATAAATACTTAACTGTACATTTACTCATTTTGGTATACTACTAGACCCAGACATACCTACATACGCTTAACGAAAATTTTTCCCTGCCATGCCATAAGAAGTTTCTCTTCGTTTATTTCATATTTTCTCTTTTCTAAACATATTTTATTATTAATTTTAAATAAGTACTTAGTACATGCAAACGTCAAAACAATGTTTCGGCAGCTGTGACGTCATACGTTATAATTTGTGTTCCTGTTCACGTGATAACAATAATGACTGATTGATGTATTAAACTGATTTAATAATAAGGCATATTTCGAGCATGTAAATACAAATAATATGTAGTGCCAATCGTTATGAAAACCAGACAAATGTTAATAATTTCAATTTACAAATTGTGAATTTTAAATAATTCAGACAAAAATTCATTAAAAAAATAAAAAAGAACACGTTCAATTTATTTAAATATTTCTGTCGGCAGTTCTCAGGACAAACTGCTTGGACGTTTTTTTGTTATTTTTAAGTCACGACTTTTTACATGATATAAGTTTGTAGATAAATGATTAAATATTATGCAAACACCGCAAAATTATTAATGGAACAATCACAAATGTGAAAAGATTTATAAATACACCTTATTAGGTACCTGACGGACAAAGGGGCCGCGTCAGGTGCATTAGCCACTCCACGCAGCTAATCCACCATCACAATAGGCAACGAGCAGCAAAAACTCCATTCATCATTATATAATCTCCTACGATTCGCTTATTATAACAAAATAGGAGATATGAAGCGGGATAAATCGGAAATAATTTCGCGGTTGGCATCGTCCCGCGATAAATTGGTCGATTTATAAGTTTTAGGAACAAACCGAGGTCATATTAAAGAGGTAAGAAGATATATAGAAGTTTATAGAAATTCTTGCAAAATATATAAAACATAGTATAGGCAGTTTTTGGCGGGATTTTGGTCTCTCGAGTTATCTTTTTAGACCTTAACTTAACCAAACCGAGACGAAACTGTTTTGTTTTAACTTAAAAATCATCAAGTTGGTAATGAGTTTTTGGCGGGATCTTGGTCTGTCATGCAGTGGATTTTATTTTTTATTTATAATCTTGTGTTACTTGACTCTGTATTGTGTAAAATTGGTGGTGTTTTATGTAATATAGTCTGGGAGATTTTGTGGCATCTCAGAATTCATGGTCCGTGGTATTATTTTCCATTCATTTCACTTATGCACAATAAACAAACTATATTACATAAAACACCACCAATTTTACACAATACAGAGTCAAGTAACACAAGATTATAAATAAAAAATAAAATCCACTGCATGACAGTGTTAGTTCATTGAAATGATATCAAGAAACTTGTAATATCGATACTCACCTGACAATGGCAATAATAGTCTACTAGAAGACTGGTTGCCAAAAATAAAATAGAAGAAGAACTTGTAATACTATTTACTACTCGACAATGGCAGTAATAATCTAAAAGATTGGTTGCCAAAAATAAAGTGAAAAAAAAACATAGTATAAAACAAACGTCTGTCTGTCGGTTCGCAATAAACTCAAAAACTATTGAACGGATTTTCATGCGGTTTTCACCAGTAGATACAGTGGTTCATGAGGAAGCTTTAGGTGTTTGTCAATGTTTTGTTTATTATCAAGGCAAGACAGCGTCCGCGGGGCCCGCTAGTTTATCTATAAAATCACACGGTAATGTTCTGTATTCATTGGCAGCGTAGCCTTCTTATTGAGGTTCATTACCGATATTATCAAATGAGTAATTATTACAATGTGACTTGTGACAATTTCAGTGTCCCAACAAGATGGCGGCCCTGTTATGAACAATTTTATGAAGTTAGTGTGGCATTTCAGAGTTCGCAGATTTATGAATAAAAAGCCACCACATGACAGATCAGATGCCCGCCAATAGCTCCTGTCAGTGAATCCAATAGCATAAAATTATGAATGAAATATTAAAACCACTATACGACAATCTAAAATCCCGCCAAAAACTCCCATGACTATTAATTAGAGACAAACAAGTCTCACTGTTTCTGATTTTGTTACACTATTCAAAGTAGGTGTGTAGCTATCTCACTTTCACAATTTCCTTTTCATATTCAGAAGCAAATATTCCGTATATATTTATATGTTACTAGCGGGCCTGCCGGACGTTGTCCTGCCTTGATAATAAAAAAAAAATCCTAAAAGCCGCAACGCCATCTACCGGGTCCAATTGTGAATCTAAACCATACCGGATCCACTGGATCACGCACACAAAGTTTTATTAAAATCGGTCCAGCCGTTTAGGAGGACATACACACGCACTGAAGAAATTTATATATAAAGATTTAATAATCTCTATTACAATAATATTCATTTATTATTTACTCAAAGTTTTAATATTAACACGTAGGTAATTACATAAATCTTTAATAAACTATAATAATAGTTTTTATCCAGTTTGCATTCAACTGACGGCATTTACAAAACCGCATGGATGGTAAGCGGCGAATGCGAATCAAAAATTCTTTTTAAAATATGTTTTGACATGTTGGTCGCACTGAATGGTTGCGCTCGTATTTCGAACAATGATACCATAAGCAATTTTACTTTTTTTTTATTATATTATTACGACCCAGATGATTTATTTCTGGCAGCCTTTAACAGGAAACGTATTGAAGTCCCACGGAGATTTCGAGATTAGAAAAAAGTGAAGTGGGATTATTGGGAAATTATAGGGCTGTTTGCGGAGGATCCACCGCGCCGCGTCGGCGGCTTTCGCTTCAATATTGGTATAGCTTAAATAATTATGATACCATAATAATAACATTTTTATTTACACTGTTTTTTATAACAGATAATTGACAGGCATTCTGGTGCAGTATTAGTGAGACGCACTGAGCCATGACGTCATGAGTTTGATTTCACTACAGGCATAACTTTTATATGATAAACATAATTACCAGTTCCATGTTTGGGTGTTAACATTATTAAATAATCAGCTGTTATATTACAACAATAAAGGCTAGGCCGCGAGTGAGGTTTTTTTATCAAACATTCACCAGGTGCGTACCTATTTACGCTTAAATAGTTTTATTGAAAAAATAAAGAAGAGTGAATAATTTCTAACGATTAAGTTACAAGTTAGTTTCTTCTAAATATTCTATTATAATGATAAGAAAAGGCAACGTAATATTCCTTCAACCTGCCCTAATAAATAAGTTTCTCTGTAAAAAGTAAGCAGGTACAAGTAAAAAGTAAATTTGATATCTCACCGTTCTAGAACCTTTATTAAATATACCTACTAATGAATAGAATTATATAGGTTATTTGTATGTGTAATTTTACACACATTTGTATATTATGAACGGTTAAATGCTTTATGTACTAAATATTTTAAAATTAAAGTTTTTTTTTTTGTTTCTTCGAACTGACTATGCTATTGACCTAGCAAGGTCTTAACAGCTTCACCTGACTACTAAGGCGAGCGTTTAAGACACTCAGCCGATTTTATTTAACAACTAGCTCAAGGGTGCACGGTACACCTCGGCTTGGGCTGTTGCCTGATACATGCCATTCGCGACCTATCTGTGCTAACCTAAGCTATGAATCTGATTATTGCCGTTTTTCTCCTAAATGACGCAGCGGATGTTGACAGTTCTCACTGTCGTTTAGAATACTTCTTTCGTAAAGTTTATATCTATAATACACGAATATGAAATACTTTGTCTGTTCTCAATGTTATGTAAATAAAACCCGTTTTTATATATAACTAGCTTCTGCCCGCGACTCCGTCCGCGTGGAATACTAACGCAAACGCTAACAAGCAGCGGAAGCTCTCAAAAAAAAAAACAAGCGAACAAACTTTTCAGCTTTATAATATTTTAAGTATATATGAATATAGAAGAGCAACGCGAGCGCAGTCACGTTCGTATGTTAGTTAAGATATTACGACTGGTTATACGATGTATAATTGGAGTTCAATAAAAAGTCTCACGTAATTTCAAGCTGAATTATCATTCTTTATAATTAACATTAACGCCAATTACTTTGATTCTGTACAATTTTGTCGATTCTGATGAATAAAACTTAATTGGCATTTCGGACTCTCCGTCTACTGTATGTAAAGAAGAGCGTAGTTCCGGATTTTATTGTGGCTGATTTTTTTTCTCGTAAAACTAAAATGATTTATTAGTTTTAAAAACTGAAACATCGCACATTAGATACGTTACTCGATAGTTTTTATTCTGAGTTTATTAAAACTTCTAAATCAGGCATTCCCAAAGCGGTCGACACAAGGGTTCGATGACGGTTTTACAAGGGTTTAACGGGTTCTAAAATTCGACCCCTATTAATTAACACAAGTTCTTGTTTGAAACTTTCAAGATACTGTATAAGTTGTTTTACATGTATCAACTTATATAAGAAAGACTAATTTTAATAGGAAGAATCACTGCCCATCGCCTCATTGCACAGGTTCGGCTGACGAGGGGAGGTGGTTGGTTGCCTCCCTATTAGGACGGAGACTAGCGACAATCTTGCCAAGGGGCGGTTCTCAAGTAAGTTAACAGAACCGATCCCTAGCCGCCCCTGGTCAGACATAACCCAATCTCTCCCCCGGAAGGATGGGTATCCATAAATGATTTCGCCACGTTAATAAAAAAAAGATGTGTGTGCGATTCACACGCGATAGAAGTGAAACTTCAGTAAATTGACAAAAGAATGAGATGAATATATATAACAAGGGTAAGATAATTACAAAGTTTATTTATTTAAAAATGAATTTATTATTTAGCACAACAAGATATAAAAATACTCACAAACACTGTTAAATAATAACACACGAAGCTGACTTCTTACTAAAAAGCTGTAATACGCAGCCGCGTACAGTGTACAGTAGTATCAGCTCACGTACTTTTCAAATATATTATCACACGTTAAATGTTCAAATACAAGCAAATATTAAACAGTGTGCAATATACATACACACCACATTTGCTCTCTCGCTCTGGATCACTAATTTTTATATTTGTGTCTCTTACCTGTCGTTTTTTCCGTTGCATCCGGTATGAAATCACAACGATTCTAAAGAAGTTTGTTCGAACGTACAAGTATTTCAGGTATGTTTTGACTAAGGTAAGGAACGAAGCCACGGGCATCAGCTAGTCTATAACTATATACAAATCTCATTGGCCACATATTTTAAGATAGTTCTTCTTCTTTTTCTTGTTTTGGCTCCGCAGAAGCACTTGCCAGTGTCATTGTTTTGTTTCAATGGAGATTACAACATATTTTATACAATAAGTAGTGGTCGTGTGAATAATTTCAATGTTCCAACAAGATGGTGGCTCTCTTGTCAGAAATTTCCAGGGAGCTTTTGTGGCATCTCAGAATTCATGGTCCGTGGTATTATTTTCTATTCACTTCACTTGTGCACAATAACTAAACTGTCTTTCGTAAAACTTCATCAATTTTACAAAATATACAGTCAAATAACACAAGATTATGAATAAAATATAAATCCAATACATGACAGACCAAAATCTCGCCACAAACTCAAGGAAAAAAAATCTTTAACATAGTTAGTGAAGAAAATGTCAAACGTCAAATGTGACTGACACCAAGATTTGCACATCAACTCAGTTTGACGTTTGTCGACTTGTTAAGTAGCAGTTTGTATGACATTTATTGTTTAACTCATGTTCCATTATCTTATTGGTGGCATTAAAACGTTCCGAGAACCCGCATACGCAGCTTCCGGCCCCATCGCACCAGAGACAACGGGGAACGTGACCAGAGACAATGAGGTGGGACGATTGTGTTGCACTCCTAGAGAGCGCTTTTGTATTTTTTTTCGGTGGTAAACGATATTATTGAGATCATTGACCTTTATATAATAGGGAAAATGACGAAAGAATAATGAGTCAGTGTTAAAGAATTAGATTCACACAAGAAACCCAATTTCGATTGTTATAATAAGTTACAATAATAATGAAGCTATATAACATGGTGGAATCAATCTCTTACGTTCCTTGTGCATTGTTTTTAAATTAACTCGTAATTTTATTCATAAATATTCAACATGACATAGCCTGCAATACTTTGCTATCTTTTTTTTCTGAACTTGTTTTCGCAAAGAGATCATTTGGAATTGGCAATATAAACGGAGAGAGGGGTGATCGCAATACTACTCCTATAGTCCACGTCAAATTTTTTAACCGCTCTGAAGTCGATGCGCAGAACACAAATTTAGATAACAGCGGGAAGTAAGCTGAGGTGAAAGGGGCAGGCTCACCCGCGCACGTACCTCACCCCCTATTGCACCGACTTTGACACATGTGTCCTGTCATTACTAGTTGCAGTACAGTCGCATTCAGAATAGTTTTGTTGTTGTTAATAACATGTTATTGCTATTTTCGTTGTTTTCTTTTTCTTGTTTATATTTGTTATTAGAAGACCCATCCACTTTGAAAAATGATGTTTCTATGGAAGGCGTTGTTCATTACAAATTATTTATTTACTATGAATATATTTTATTTACAATAACGGTACTGTAACACGCATAATACCTGTATAATGTATGCTATAAGATATTTTCTACAGGTAGAAACAAATACTGCATAAAGGGATCGTTCACTTAAAGTACGCGATCACCCGAAACTCATCAACCAGAAGATTAAATGTTATTTGGATGTAATTATAACTGATAAATACATGATGTGGCAAAACTGTTAATATTCTAACTTTGTCTGTTACTCTATTGTTCGGCTACTGTTGCCCACTTCTAGTTTATACTGGTATTTTATTACCTCAGTAATTATTAAACTTTTACTGTATATTCATTTTTATCTCTAATTCTTTGCAAATATTCTATATGTTATATGTATGCTGAATTCATATAAACAGGTTATCGTAAACTAGCTGTCAAACCGTTTATAAGACGTCACAATCGGCATCTAACTTTCATTCCATATACAGAATCTTCTGAAAGTAGCAACGTGGTAGTTATATTGTTACATTCCTATTACTTAAGGTAATAGGCAAATAGCCACTTGAATCATAATTCATTAAAATTTAATATATTGTAATCGGTAATTATGTAATAATAAATGTAAATGTTAATTCCCATGATAATATTTTGAATTTGTTTTGTATTAACCTCTTGACTGTACTATACGCAAGACCGAACTTAAAGCTATATTCAGAGCGGCCACAGACTATGACGCGGACTATACCTAGTACTTTTGCTATCAGAAACAACATTTTTTACAAAACTTCATCAAGCTCCGTCAAATAGACTTTAAGTTAAATCCGTTCAAATAAACATAAAATACGACTATAATAAAGAGAAAAAAAGATTTTATTAATTATTTGTGATGGGCAAACACAAATAATAAATACTTCATCGGTTTTAAAAACTCTTTCACCTATAGAGACCAAATAACATAGGCTGTATTTTATTTTAAAAATACATCAATACGAGCGAAGCTTTTTTTTTCGAACTGACTACGCTATAGACCTACTTCTTAGCAGCTTCACCGGACTACACGAGCGAAGCCATTTGTTGACCGATATAGAGATTTATGCGCTGTAGCGCGACCTAGTGGTGAGTTATATCCCTACATATTATAAAAAAAAGTCCTCTGCGACGTCTGTCTATTCGTGATAAACTCGAAAATTATTGAAAAAATTTTCATGCGGTTTTCACCAGTAGATATAGTGATTTATGAGCAAGGTTTAGGTATATAATTTGTGAAGGTTTATTTTATTATCAGGGCATAATAACGTCCGCCGAGCCTGCTATTATACAATAAAATAAACTACATACTTAAGGTAACTTTAATTGAATGAAAAAATGAAAGTTAATTTAAATAAACGAATAATAATTTGCAAATGGAAGCGGGCAGTACAGAGGGCCGCAGTGCCAACAGTGGCGGAGAGACGCGAACATCGAAATTTACTTAAGTTAAATAACGAAACGCAAACCCTCTGTTTGCTCTAGGAACGCCAAATACTGCGGAATATTGTGCGCCATCCGAGCCGAGCCTTTATTGCGTTGCGGTATCTGTTTATACGGTGCCACGTTTAGTGTTGCCAATTCAAAGAAACTAAATTTTACATTTCCTTGTGTTATTAAAGTAATTCGTGTCGGGTGTCTGATTACATTTTGTAGAGTATCTTAGCGATTTCTACAAGTTTCAACATTGTTACGTGTGAAAGAACTATTCATAATCAGCGTACAATTTTAATTAATTAATTTATGGAAATACTACTATTTGACATTTGAGAAAGTTATGTCAAAAACCGAGCACGGATAAAATATTCTCATTCAACAATGTAATAACTGTAATATATTCATATGTATATATTTTTTTGGTTTTTCGAGCTAAGAATGGTGAGTAAATCTTGTCTTTTTCCTTGTGTGTGTGATTTGTATAATACTTGGCCATTATTTTATTCTATTTTAAAAAGTGCGACTACATGCATTAAAATGCGATTTATTCCAGTCCAACTTTATAGGTAGCCATACAAAACTTACGCCATTTTGAACAGTGGTTTTGTTTCATATTGTACACAGACGACTATAACGTTTGCAGTATTATGTACTGTTATATGTAATTAATGTCAAGTAAATTCAATTCTCTAGGCATAGTATATATTGGAATAGAAAAACAAAACCTGTACTTGTTCGTATATATGACGAAACGAAGTCATTATAAATTCTTTCAACTTAATTATATTTGAAACGTATTTTCTATGGACGTCTGGATTATATTGATACTACAAATTGCATTTACATTCATCTTGAAAGTATAAAAGAAGAAAAAAGAAATTAAAAATTAAGTATTCCGAAATATGAGGTAACAAGAGAAATACAAGAAAAATATAATGGTTGGATCAAAATATATACTGATGGCTCAAGGAGTCTTGGTGCATTTTATACTAGTTATGAACAAAACAGGTACCGCTTCAAAATGTTTGCCATATCAAAAGCTCTTGCATATGTTATCGAAATAAGTTCTAATAGTTACCATTGTAGAAAAAATATAGCATAAAAAAAAGAAAATAGACGCTTTAAACTGACTGAATTAAAAAATAGTATTTAAACGAGGGATACGATTATTTTTCTTATAATATAACATTCAAACCTTGAAGATAAGTGACAAATAGTGTTCTGAATTTATCATAACTGGCTTATCATAAAGATCTAGGTATTATAAAAATGTAAATAATACGTCGTAAGCAACAACGTGCGTAAAATATCAGATTATTGAAATGCCTGGAATTGGGCGAAAATATATTAAGAAATTCCATAGCTACATACGAATTTATCGCGATTTAAGAGCATGTCAAAAATTAAAAAGCCCGTCCTATTAATCGATGTTTTCAAAACAATCAAGGAAAACATCAGACAAACTGTAATCAAAGTCTGTAAATTATCCTTCACGTACTTTTTCTACAATCGAATAAGGGCGATGGATGTTACAAAAATGATTATGATATTTCATATTTCCACCCCTTAAAACACTTTCAATGTTTTTCCTGAAGATACAGGCTGAAAGTTTAGACAGTAGCAATATTTATGGAGGCTAATCTGAACACGATTATCTTTCTAAATCAATTTAAAAATAGGTGCTTAATATTTTACCTAATTATCTAGAATAATACAAAAATTATACGCAATCCTCTACGCGTCTATGTTAAAGCACTGTGTCAATGACCTTCGGATGATTTCACTTTCACTTAAAAGTGAACGTGGGATCGGCATGAACAAAATAAATGGTTTATTGTCCGTTTTATTATCGAAAGGTTATTAACTCCGTGTCGCCCCTTACAGCTTTGGGCACCGGTCATTGAACCTAGAGTTATTATGTTTGTGGTCATACTTTTGAAAGTCTTAGAACAATTTTTAGGTTTACTTTGTTCTTTATTAATATTTGTTTTGATATTATTCTACATGTTAAATATATATCCTAGAATTCTGCGAGTGTTTTATCTTTCACCTGGTATATTAACTTTGTAGGAATATAAAGAGGCTGGCAACTTCGGCCTGAATGAGGGTTTTGCATGCAACGCCTAGATATCTAAACACGATTTGCATGTACAGTGTTTGCTCATTGTAGTTTATGATGATTTATTATACTTATATTTAAAGCTAGAAAGTGCATCTTACTATTTATGCTGAGTTAATGTCATTGAACAATGTTTGCAATCTATACTTTGTCATAGCCTACAACTCTAACCTCATTCTGGTATATAATTATCCATTTTTCGAATAAAATTAATCATTATAATCTTCTGGATTCAGTTGTATATTCTTATGTTGAATACATAAAAAATCTAGTTGTATTTCTATTTTTTCTGAACTGATTAACACTATTGGCCTGATGGGCCTTTATAGCTTCATCAGATTGCTGAGGCGAGTGCTTAAGAGACTTCGCCGCTAGGCAACAAGCTCATGGGTGCCAAAGTGGCCGAAACTCGGCTGTTGCCTTGGATGCAATACAGCGAATCTGTCTAAGCTAAACTAAGCTAGATATTCATACATATAAGAATTTATGACACACGTGTGAACTTAAGTTGCCCAAGGCTCAAGCCTCACGAATTTAAACATCTTATATTCCTTAAAAATTGTTGTAAATTAGTGTATTGCTAACATGCCTAAAGTAAACAACTAAGGAAATAGCAAATGGAACTCCCATAATACACGGACGGACAGCTGTTTTCAGGTGTTTCAGCTTTAAATTTATATTTATGAATGGTAGCTATCTAAATTAGTAATAGAAAATTTCCTACCAACACGTTAGGATTTCATTACAACGACATCTATTGAAAACCCAACCTCCTAATATAATAACTGCGAATGTGGCTTTGTTTGTTAAGTTTGTCAAGGGTACAAAAAATGATATATCGTATCTTCTTTTTGATGACAAACTGTTAATAATCTATACATACAATAAGAATGTAAGTCTAACATGTCATACTTTTATTTGTGAAAAAAAAAATTGAAAGGTGTCTTGGAACGTCTCGGTTACGGTGGTAGAGTTACGCTGAATCTATTTATTGGTTTCAGCATGAATGTGTCGGCTCGACCGGGGTAGTACCACCCTCTCACAGAAAACCGACGTGAAGTAACAGTGCTTGCATTGTTGAGTTTCGTTCGGTCACTATGAGCGCCGGAAACCTACCTCCCCTCCCCTTCCCCTTACTCCCCCTCTCCCCCAAGACAGGTTGGCAACGCACTTGCGACTCCCCTGGTGTTGCAAGTATCTATGGACGGTGGTGATCACTTAACATCAGGTGACCCACCAGTCCGTTTGCCTCCTATGATATAAAAAAAAAGAAAGTAATAAAATACATTACAAACATTTTTAGAAATGTCTGTTCGTCTATCAATCAGTAAGTTTGTAAAAGCGCGCATCATTGCTAAAATAATGCGTTCACGATAGAACCAAGAAAATTATAAAGCATATCCTCGAGTAACGTTTAGTCTTGGCTTCATTAAAATCGGTTCACTCTATCATGAGTTATTGTATTTTTAATGACGACGCGACTTAATTACGAGAAAAAAGTAGATAATTAAATGGACTGAATACATTCAGATGCTTATATTAGTTAAATTAAACATTAGGTTTAATCCGGACGGAGTCACGAGCACAGCTAGTACTAGCTAAAACAGAAAGGGATAAAGAGGTTCTCCGATACAGATTTCAATACAACCTGCAAGTATACTTGTCATGATACTACTAGATTAATAAATCGATCGCAGAGGCTTTCAAACGCTTTGAAGTATAACGTTCTGTGAAAGATCTGATAGTAAAAGGAATTGTTATTAAAAAAATCATATATGCAAGGTCTTGTTCAGAAAAAAATGTACTTAGTAATAAAATCTCTATTAATATAACGGCTCGTGGAACCATGAATAGAGGCATGTTAGTGCTTATATTTGAGCAGAAAAGGCTTTATATAAAATGCGTGTATTTTTAGCAGCCGTAATAAAACAGTAAATAGATGAAATCTGTATATCTATACTAATATTATAAAGCTGAACAGTTTGTTTGCTTGAACGCGCTAATCTCAGGCACAAGAACAGGTCCGATTTGAAAAATTATTTCAGTGTTAGATAGGTACCTCATTTATCGAGGAAGACGATCATTTTTATTTATATCATCACGCAATAGGAGCGGAGCACCAAGAAGAATGTTTGAAATCGTTTATTTTCATTTTAAAAGCTTCTGCTGCATGTTAGCTTTATTCCAAATTGTGAGCAGAAGTTAAGAATATTTGAACAAAAATACTATTGCGAGATTACGAAGATGATACAACCTTTTTATGGTTTTTGAAATTTTTGCTTGTATGTTGTTGGTTTTTTATACCTGTATTACGCAATTACTAGACCGATTTAATCAAATTTGGTGTAACATTTGTAAATACGCTGCAAATACCATCTCCGTAATAAAATGATTCTAAGGACATATTATAAGTTATACAAACTTATATTTCAAATGACCTTGATGAATTTCATACCTAAAAATATACGCGGACGTAGTCGCGGGTACAGCTAGATTTATAAATAAGAAGAAAAATAGGTTTACCACATTTATACTATAGAAATAACAATAAACAGACAATTAATACTTATATGCGCGTTTTGTATAGATATTAGCTTAGTGTTAATAATGAGCCTCATAGGTAATTAATTTAATCAATTGACCCATCAACCTACAAACAAACAAAAGCTGACCGGCACAACATAAACCAATTAATATCACGACAATGCATCGCATTATAATCGTCGAATTAGCGCGCGCCTCCGTGACACCCGCCGCCATTGTTCCCGCCAACTCACTCTGACGTTTGTTTTGGCGCGAATTCAAAACGACGTAAATGGTGTTGACACCCTCAAAATACAGATTATTCATGGATGTTTGCGGCCCTTTGTTGGGGTTACACAGTGAGTTTATGAAATTTATATTGACACGGCCCAGATTATCGGCGCTTTTGTTGTCGGCGATTTTGAAAATTCGTCGCTCGAATGTGGGAAAGCAGGTCGCGTGCCGCTGACAGAAATATTAATGGCATTTCTCGGCAAATATGTTTGATACCAACTAACTCTAGGCAGCAGCTTCGTTTAGTATTTGTTTTTCCTTTTTCACCTATTTATTTATTGACTATTTTTCAAGATTGCTTAGCCTATTACCTATTTAAGGATCATAACAATGATGTATTACATCTGGAGCGAAGGATATCTTGAAATAACAATGATTTAGTATTTTATCTTTATTTGTTAACTTCAAGTATTGTAGATTGTGGATTACAACTTTAAAATGGCCATAAAATATAATAATGAAGCCATCATAAAAGCTATAATCTAAATTTAAAATCCGATGCTTAATATATAATACTCATAATGAAAATAATAATATGAACAATGATTAAGTATAATAATAATTAAGTAAATAGAATAATAACGTTTATGTATATTATTAAGAATATCGTAAGTCTTGCTGGCTGTATAAACTGCACTACCCTTAAAACGATTTTTCACTAATAAAACAAACGAAATCAGAGAAAAGAGTCTGCAGAAAAAAAGAGAAGTTTCAGTTTTTTAAATTTTACTCATTTATAATTTTTTAGAACTCCAGATCAATTTCAAGTTGATATAGTTGTAAGTAATAACATGATATATTAATTGTAAAGAAGAATTAAAGACACCACTTGTGAAGAATCGACGAAGCAGTAAGCACTCGCGAATCAAAGGGCTCCCTCGAAGTACTGGAGTATTCGTCGGCGCGTAACACAAGACGCGAACTCTAACGAGCCAACCGCGTGTCTTGTGTTGCCAGCGGTTAAAATAACAAGCGTTGTGGTAGAATTTGCCGCGGGGTGCGGTTGTGTTCCCTAATAGGGCGGTGAGATAGTAGCCCGGGGCGGTGGTGTTGCGTTGATTTATGTTCTGTGTCCGTGGCAGCCCGGGGCTACGGAGGCGGCGCCCTAATGTCGTTACACTTGTTAACGCGTATGACAATAAACAACACAGCACCGGATATTTCTAATCGTTTCTTTTTTGTTTTTTAAAGTGAAACTATTTTCCATTTGTTCAAATTTTTTCGCCTATTTACACCACGAAATATATTCTGTAGTTGTAGTTGTGAGAAATAATAAAATGGATAACATAATGAGAATAGTAACTTATAACCGTTGAATGTTCAAAGACAAGACAAATTAACATTTGTCTTCTTTGCGTAACCACGGTGACCACGATTTCAATTCCAACTTGGCATTTTAGTTAAATATAATATGTATGCTACAATTCTTACAGCCGAGTTAAAAACAACTCACAAATGTGGGAATGCCTCGGATTCATTCTTACATTATTGTCCGTGTATAGATTATAATTCCATATAGAAGCCCTCGACAATACTTTTGACCGCTCAGAACATAGCCCTTAATTCGGGCTTCTTTATAATATATTCTCGTGCACCCATCCAAGTAGTAACTGCACCTGATGTTATGTGTATTGTTTAATTTTAGTGATCGGACGAGAATCGGTGTTTTCAACATTGTACAAGTGTTTACACCTAGGAATTCTCGGTACACAAACAAATTGTCGATAAAATTTCAAAATCGTTCCATAACAAACGTACTACGTACGTACAAATATACCGATTAAATTTAATATTATAAGAACTGTTTTATAGAATTGAAATATTCATCATGTCTTATTCTCGCGACTCCACATTATATGAGCTTAATATACCTCGTTTTTTATCACAAGAACATACAACAACCCCTATTAATACAACATTTAGAAGTTGAATATAAAAGAGTCTAATTTGCAACTTGGAAAGCTATCGACGTGTTAAGACGTGGAATCGATTTTCACAGGATAATACAATTTAACAAGATTATACAAGGATACAACGAGATAATATGACGATTTCGTAATTTTTGTTTTTACCGAACACCTACTGAAAAGGTATTCGAACGCGCCACTATTTGCACAATTTTATACCTGTAATATTGTAATTATTGTTAAAGTGCCCTTAATAAAATTGCGTTAGACTTACCTGCGTAGGTGTTAAATGGATTAACGAAGCTAGGTGCTCTCTCTCGGGCGCTGATAGATATTTCTGCTGTTTAAACCTTCGCTCCAGCTCGTAAACCTGATGACAAAACATATTTTAATACAATGCGTAAAACATAATTTCTCTTATCAAAACCGTAAAAGTTATAGTTTTTTATGTTAAAAGACAGCGAACAAGCTGACTGGCCATCTGATGTTAAATGGTGACCGTCTCCTATGGGCAACTGGACCACAAGGGGAATCGCTGTTATGCAGGTTAAGTTATGTTTCGGCAGGTGGTAGAGCCACGCTGAAGCTATTACTGGTTTCAGCTCGAATGGGTCGTGTCGGCTCACCCTGGGTAGTACCACCCTCTCATAGAAAACCGACGTGAAATAACAGTGCTTGCATCGTTGCGTTTCGTTAGGTCAGTGAGAGCGCCGGAGGCCCACCTCCCTCCTCTCCCCCTCCTCCCTCCCAGCTCCTCTCCTCGTCCCCTCCCCCAAACACAGGCTGGCAACGCATTAGCGACTCCCCTGGTGTTGTTAGTGTCTATGGACGGCGGTGATCACTTAACATCAGGTGACCCGCCTGTTTGTTTGCCTCCTATGCCATAAAAAAAATGTTGCCGATCTTGAAAAGCGTGTTTTAATCCCTTATTGAAGATCCCCATGTCATAACCCTGGGGGAACACTATAGTATAATAGGTATTATTAAGGTAGCATTTTGTGTTGTGAGCATCATATGGTAGGCGTAACAACTGCCATAGAGACAAGTCTACGCGTGTCGCGTTCCGGGATCAATCAACGTATATCTACTATAGTAACCAAGCCTGTGGGTAGAGTATAGATTGACAGAGATCATGTGTCATTCATTACCTGACCATACAGGCAGTTATTTAGTTACAGATCTGTCTAAAAGGGGTGCCTTGCCAAATTTGGGTACAGATCTATTTTCCAACGGCGGACCAAGTAATGAGGCCGATGAATCCAAAGATCGTATAGGTCTATGTGAAATGTGCTCGCCAGATCGCATTTTGTCGAATACGATAATTCTTTCAAGTATATCATAAAAAAATGCATTTACTGGTGATTAGCCGCCGGTCGAGACCTTATTTATATTTGTATGTTTATAAATTACTTTGGGCTAACGGAAACACGCAGTGGAAGCTCTCAAAAGGAAAAAGAACGATTTTGAATCATTCTTCATTGGTGCTTTGCTCCATATAATATCATATAATAATATAAATGAACTATTTAACACTCAAAGACTTTTCATTCAAAAAACCATAACTTAAAGTTATTAGAAAAAACTGCTCGAGGTTAAACTGTGGAGTCACTGATAGATCTGAAACGCATCTCTCTTGTACATCTGTATGTGTAAGGATAGCTATTATTACATCGTACTTTTATGTCAGAATTGACGATATATAACTGAAGTGTAAATTCTTATGGAAGGGCGTTGAATTTCTAATCCGCAACCTTTTTGTGTGACGATGGAATGGTGGGGTAAACACTGCGTCGGGTAGAGTGAGAGCAGTGTCTCGAATGCCTTCTAGTATTGGAGAACAGTTAGTCATACGTTCTTCGTGCTATCTTGAAAATTTCACTTCAATAGCGTGTGAATTACACACATTCTTTAACCTTTAACGAGATTAGGTGTAGGTATGCTAATATCCTATTAATGTTATAAATGTTTGTCAGGATGGATGTTCGTAACTCTTTCACGCATTTACTAAACGCGTTTTGATGCCATTTTATAGTAATACTAGGGTGCCCGGCGGACGTTATCCCGACCTGATAATTTAAAAAAAATTGACAAGTTATATACCGAAACCTGTCCCATTAATCACTTTATCTACTGGAAAGCATGACAATCCCTTCAGTAGTTTTTAATTTTATCGCGAACAGACAGACAGACGGACGTGGCAGAGGACTCTGTTTCATAATGTGTAGTGAAATAAAATTGAAGTCCGGTATTTTCAAACTATTCTCAAAAATAAATAAACCACTTTTGATAAAAATTTCACTAGCAGTTGAAGAACTTTTCAGAGTATATAGGTTAGCTATTATTACGCTATCTCATAGAGGGTAAGCAAGAATAATACAATTTTACAGAGGTAACTATAGAAATATAATTCTAATATCTATAGAATTTTAATGGTTCAGAATTATAATTCAAAAATAAAAGTCAGTTCATGAACAATTTAATTTAAAACGTGATTTTCAAGGACAAAATGATTTCGAAGCGAACTAATTTGCGGCCACCAATTATATTGTAGACTAGCTCTGCTCGTCACTTCGTTAACATGGAAGTTTATGTGAAAAAAAACAGTGATTAATAATATCCTCTAAGTGTATTAAGTTCATTTACTTATCTACATTTCTCTCGTACTTATGTCGCGTCGTCATTAAAAGTACAATAAATTTTTATAGACCGATCCGATTTTAATGAAACATGGACTAAATGTTACTCGATAGATATGCTGTATGATTTTTTTGGAGAGGCTTTATCATGAACGCAGTATTTTAGCGTTTTTTTTTTTCAAATTGTTGCTCGGCAAAGTTACTGTACTGTGCCTGATGGTAAGCACAGTACAATCTAAAAACAATGGCGACCACCGATAGACACACTATCCAACGCCGGTCGCCGCTGTCATGCCGGCCTGCGTAAGTATCTCTTCACGTTGCGCTCGAAGGACCCCACGTCATAGGAAGGAGGAAACACACTGGGCGGGAGATTGTTCCACAGCTTCACGGTACGGCAAAGATGTTGCGAACTTTTTAGTTCGTGCCCAGATATACCATAAAACTATTATTATTTAATACTATTATTATTTACTACTATTATTATTTACTACTATTATTATTTACTACTATTATTATTATATGGCTTCGAAGCCCAGCGTATGTGGTTCGGTTGTGGAAAGGGGGGACAGCTTCACGGTACGGCAAAGATAAGACGTTGTGAACTTTTTAGTTCGTGCCCAAATAGAATTTATCGTAGGTACTGTGGCTCCGAAGACAAGCACCACTTATGCGTGTTCAAATAAACAGACAAACATACATTTCTAAAAATAAATATAGTGGTACAATAAAATAATCCCAAGGAGGGTTGATGTCAGGCAGGCGGCCGATCGTAAAATTAAGCCAAATCATATACCACAATATGAGAAACATGTTGTACCGACCCTACTTATGTGGGATAAGGGTAAGAAGAAGAAGATTTTTCACAAAGATCTAAAAAAGACAGACACATTAGTTTCACATTCATACTATATATATATATAGAAGAAGTTTAACTTACAACTGAAGCCAAAAATGTTAAAACCGATTGATTCAATATAATGACTAGTTGATTTATATATAAGTAGGTGTAGTAAGAAACCACCCGAGCCGAAATTACGTTAAGGTAGGCTATTTAATTGCGGCGCCCGAGCGGTACGCCCCCGCCCGCCCATTTCCGGCGGACGCCCCGCCCCGCCAGCTAGGGCGGCGACGTTACAACGCTGTCGTAATTAATTCTATCAAGGGAATTCGCTGACGGTTTATTTTTTGAACATACTATTGTAGATGTAATGAATAATTATCTTCATCTATATATAAATAGGCAGTGGAGAAACGGTTAAGAACAATTTCCCTTCTCTGTTTCTCAGCAGATTTTTTTCATTCTTTTTTATTTTATAGTTATTGACGATCTTTAGTGTTATCAATAAAAAAATTGGAAAACCTTTTTTTTTTCTATGGTCGAAATGCGTCCACTGCACGAGCACTCGTATATCTACTGTCCGCGTGTATGTGACTGAACTCCTAAACCGCTAGATGGATTTTAATGAAATTTTTTGTGTGTGTTCAAGAATGGTTTAGATTCACAATTGAGCCCGGTAGGTGACGCTGCGGATGACTTCTAGGATTTTTTTTATTATCAAGGTAGGACAATTTCTGCCGGGACCCCTAGTTATAATATAAAAAATAACAGCCGATCGCGACTTCGTCTGCGTCTTTTACTAAAATCACTTCAATAGTTTTTACTACAACGAGTAACAAATATTCACACAGTTTCAAATTTATAATATTGATAATATGATATAAGAATACGAGAATAACAATCATTAATTAAATTAAAGAATAATATTATAAAAAAAAATCCCCTACCGCGTCTGTCTGTCTGTCTGTTCGCGATAAACTCAAAAACTACTGAACGGATCTTTAGGCGGTTTTCACCAGTGGATAAAGTGATTCACGAGGAACGTTTTGGTATATAATTAGCAGGATTTTTTTATAATCAGGGGGGGACGACGTCTGCCGGGCCCGCTAGTTAAAGAATAAAATGACATATAAGTGCTAAAATAAAGCCACGGTTTTCTCTCAATTATATGTCTCAATTAGAAAATAGCTTAAACCAGGGGTGATCAAATTTAAACTAGTGATGTATCCACCTCGATATTGTTATACTACGATCGACAACTCTAAAAGGCTGCAAGTATGATGCAGGATTGTCGTCTAGGTAGGTGCAGGTAACTCCCGCTAAAAACGGTAAAACAAAGTAGGTAATGAGGGGGTTATTCTGGTGTAATCGTGTCCGGCAAATCAGAATATGCTTTGAGACTTAGTTGTAAAACCTAACACTTTTTTTTTTCTCGAACTGACTACGCTATTGACCTGGTAGGGTCTTCACAGCTTCACCGGACTACTAAGGTTGGCGCTTAAGGCACTCAACCGATTTGGTTTTTAGGTAACATACACAAGGGCGCACGCGCACCTCGGCTTTGGCTGTTACCTGGAAAAAGTCGCGTCTGACCTAGCTAACTATTCTAAGTTATTCATACATATATACATTTGTGAACCATACAATCGAAATTGCATGATTCACAAATGAATACGTGTATATCGGAATGAATAAAACCTAACACTATTATCTAAATAACTGTTAGTCCGGTGAAGCTGTAAAGACCTTGCCAGGTCAATAGCATAGTCAGTTCGAAAAAAAAAAACTATTACTAGTTTTACTCAGTCTCAAACATGTGACGACCTGTTTGTCACAGTTTCTGGTATTTAGATCACGCCGGTCTTTTACAGAATTCAGCTTTTCAAAAGTTTTGCGGGCATACCTTAAACTATAAAGAGTGTATTACGTTATATGGGATAGAGTTAAGGTAGGTATACGTCGGGAATAGTACCCTTTTTTAAATGAAAGGTACCGTATGTACCTCTGACTACATGCATTCAAAATTTCTTGACGATTGATTGAGTAGTTAAGATTTTGAAACATATTAACAAACTTACATTCGCAAATTTATGTCAACGACATGACAATCTATACTAATATACTAATACTGGCGGGCCCGGCGGACGTTGTCCTGCCTTGATAATGAGAAAAATCAATCGCAGCGCCACCTACCGGGTCCAATTGTGAATCTAAACCGTTTTCGGATCCACTCGAACACGCACACAAAATTTCATCAAAACCGGTCCAGCAGTTTAAGAGGAGTTCAGTGACATACACACATACATAAGAAATCTATATATACTAATATTATAGAGGTAAAGTTTGTGAGTTTGTGACGTTGTAGGGGGTAATCTCAGAAACTACTAAACCGATTTGAAAAATTATTTCAGTGTTATATAGCTCATTTATCGAGGAAGGTTATATGCTATATACCATCACGCTAAGACCAATATAAGCGGAGCACCAATGATGAATGTTTCAAAATTGTTTTTTTTGTTCTTATTGAGAGCTTCCGTCCGAAGTAACTACTCCACGCGAACGAAGTCGCGGGTAGAGGCTAGAAGAATTATAAATATACTAATAGTAACAATGTTGTAATTCAATTTAAATGTAGTAACATTTATAGACAACTACCGCATGATCCAATTATTTCCAACTATAGAAATTTCAATAAAACTAAATACTACTTTACAAATATAAAGATTGTTCATAGATACATAAATAATATGATAACTAACCAATTATAAGAAAAAGACAGAGAAAAAATTAAAACCAATTAATACTCTAAAACTCTACCAATCGTAATATGTTAGCGGAACAACTTGCCCCGTAGCGGGGCTAAATGTTCCGCTCGGAAATGTCAAAAATGTGCCTGTATTAAATTAAAAATACTATTAACATATAAATAAAAGCGACTATAATATTTCAATACGCGATAAACATGTTATGTAAATATTTGCACATGTTGAATATCAAACCCTCCATTTTCATACTGAAACTTCGTGTTATTTGATAATCGGAACTTCCGTTCCATTTTTGGCAACCAGTCTTCTAGTAGACTATTACTGCCATTGTCGACCGAGTATCGATATTACAAGTTTCTTGATATAATTTCAATGAACTAACAAGATGGTGGCCATCTTGTTAGAACTTTCCTGGGAGTTTTTGTGGCATCTTAGAATTCATGGTCCGTGGTATTATTTTCCATTCACTTCACTTATACACAATAAACAAAATATATTACATAAAACACCACCACACAATATAGAGTCAAGTAACACAAGATTCTGAATAAAATATAAAATCCACTACATGACTAACCAAATTCCCGCCAAAAACTCCAATCGGAACTTATAGGCCCGCTTTTCCCTACTCTATGAATAGACTCATATGACTCTACCGTTGTTTTGAATTAATTCCGTTTATTTGAGAAAACTTTGCATATTTTATATAATGTATTATATGACATAGGTATTCTGTTAACGGGAGAGTAAAAGCCTAAATAAAAATAACTTCTGATATGTTTCTCAACCCTCTATTGAGCGTAAATAGTGAAAACACGGACAGAAACGAGGGCATACGTTAGTAAAGTAATAAGAACGATAGAGAATATTAAGGCTGGTTCCCATGGCACCGCCCTTATATCGTCGCCAATAAAACCGGTCACGTTTGAAGCGATCTGAAACTCTCCCTTCTGCATAAGGCTAGTCGCACACGGAACGAACTCGTTCAAAGAATTATAACTACACTAGCTGATACTTCGTCTGCGTCATTTATCTTAGTGGGTTTCTTATATCTCAAAAGGATTAGACAGCGTTTTCGACGAAAGCTCTCAGGCGGCTTGACTTTTTCCGACACTTCCAACAATTATCGTTATATTTCAACCCATTTGCATAAAGCCTTGACAAATTATGCACCTAAACCTTCCTTGTGAATCACTCTATCTATCAACCAAACCGCATGAAAATCCGTGTAGTTATTTCTGAGTTTATCGCGAACAAACAGACAGACAGATAGACGCGGCGGAAGACTTTGTTGAAGTGAAAATTTCCCAAGGCGCGTTGAACACTTTTTTGGGCGAACAAAAATGATGGAACTCGCGTCATCGTCACCGTACGCTTTCCGTTAGCTATGTGTATACTGTGTATATATGTGTATGTGGGTCAACAAAAATGTGAAACTTACGTCATCGTCACCGTACGCTTCCCGTGAGTTATATGTATACTGTTTTATTATCCGGGCGGGACAACATCCGCGGGGCCTTAAATAGTTCACTCTATAATTAATTTCAAAATTCAAAAGAGAACACAGTTATTCCTATGTTTTGAGTTTTCACTTCTATCAGCAGTCCTTGTGACTACTTCGATTTTTTATTTTATAATATGTAGTAATATTACAATAATAACATAACATAAAGAAATGCAACGGAATAGCTGTACTAGCGTTTTATTAAAATTACTAGTCAAAATTCGACTATAAGTGGCCGTTCAAGTATTACGTAAGCAGAATTTTCTAATTTTCGTAGTCTATGACCTCCCCCTTGTCAGCAAAAGTAAACAATGCTCTTCCAAAATGCTTATGGAAACATTTATATAAGTATTTTTTAATGTACTCTGGTTTCTTTTTTCTTTTATTGAATGATTGGCAACAGTCAACAAGTATAGAAATAAGGAATTTATAGTTTATGGAGGATTGAACTTATGGTGGTTCGCTACTAGGGCGATGGAAACCCAGTGGGTAAGCCCCCGCACCCTATATATCAGGCTATACATCCAGATACCCTCATTCCTTATATCGTCAATAATAAGCAAAGATCCTGAGCCCCCTTTAGTACTTACGACATACTTACTTAAATGACCCCTATGTGGTGGTGTCACCAACTCAAAGTACTACGAAATTTACCACAGAAGCTAACTTAAAAAAAAAACTAACGTATTATCTGCTATTTCATTCGCCTCGTATGAAACTGGCCTTAAGCCGCGATTCGATGCAGGTAACGTCCCCCAGGCTGTATTTATTTGTAAAATGATCGGCAAATAATTCTCCCCAGAGCTGGAGGGTTCGCAAATACGCGGAATTTGCGCTAGGGGTGAAATGAACAAAAGTTACCTACGTTTTATATCTAACTACACATTGTTTCTATCTACTTTACGCCAGTATATTGAATCATTTTGATCTTTTGATAATCAATTTGTGAAAACAGAGATTCTAACTGAACTTCAATTTAATAATTCACGCTCTAATTTTAAGTAGATACACTAAAGCTTCAAAATACATATATAATTTATGGTGGGTGAGCCACGTTGAAACTATTACTGGTTTTAGCATGAATGTGTCGGCTCGTCCGGGGTAGTACCACCCTCTCATAGAAAACCGACGTGAAGTAACAGTGCTTGCATTGTTGCGCTTCGTTCGGTCAGTGAGAGCGCCGGAGGCCTACCTCCACTCTCACTCTCTCACTCTCCTCTCCCACTCCCTCCCTTAATCCTTCCCTACAAAAGGTGGCAACGCACTTGCGAACTCCTCTGGTCTTGTTAGTGTCCATGAACGGTGGTGATCACATAACATCAGGTTCGTTTGCCACCTATGACATTGTCTTTGTGTATGAAAAAGTGTCCGTCAAAACTCTTTAAATTAGGGTGGAGCAACAGGGTTCATTGTTGTTCAATTATCTTTAAAAGTTTTATAAAATTAACACTCAAAAATCAACAAACGAATGATTTGAAGTTGACAAAAACTCTATCCTTCTTTACATTTCCTCACAGCAGTTGTTTTAGGTTATACTAATAATAGTATTTTGCATTATTCATAACCTATGTCTATGGAAGCGCCATTTTGGAGAGTTTTGAAATTGTTATTTAGTGTTTAGAGCTGGACACTTTTTCAATATGTCCTCCATACGAGATAGTTTTCCTTACTTCTACACTCCATACTGCTAAAAACTAAGTTCTAGATTTAATGACTCGCTTTCGCTAATTTGAATACAGACTCACAAATTATATTCAATTATTTAAAGGTTTACTTTATTAGATATTGATATAACGACAGTGACTGTCAGAATGAGTATTACACTTGATAACTCCCGTTGTTCTAACATTATAATGCCTTAGTTATAGTACTATATAACCAGTATCAAATAACTGCTAGTTTATGACAGCCAATTAGTCACTTGTACTTCTCTATATTTAATTATATATTTGAATAACAAAATGTAGAAATATATAATATTCTTCTTGTGGTCATTATAAAATAACTATATAATAATAGTTATTATACGGCATATCAACGGAAATATCTAAAATTGTTCATGAGATCATAATGCTACTAATGTGGTAGAATTTATTTATCTTGGCAACATTTATGTGTAATTTTAAAAGCTCGTATCTTTATATTAATTACGTGTACACTGAATGTGAATAACAATTCAATTATCATATACAATTACTAAAGAAAAGAGATTTAATAAGGCACTTAATAGAAGCACTCCAGGATTAATGGATTCACTGAATATTTCCATTTTCTCAGTATTTATATTTATTTAATCAGCTTATTCGGAAACAAAGGTTACTTTATGATTTCTTTATGTATTTTGTTGAATATTTTCTTAGATATGCATTCAAAAGCTCCACATTCGTTCCTCGATCTAATTTAAACCTATACATATAAATAAAATTAAGTAAAGTACCCGGTATATTTAATTTGCCGCGTCGGGAAAAAGAGTGAGATGGTCGGCTAAGATCGGCTTGCTTCAGTTTCGTAAAACGTTCTCTCTATCGCACAGCGTAATGACTGCGATAAACAAAGATAATGCTATAAGAAGCCGAACTTTGCCGCCTATAAAGGCCTTCTCTCTGACGTGTCAAATCAAAATCCAAGTACTTTATCGTGTACTACTGAACTGATTGTAGTGAGATGGATTGAAGATTTTTTGGACTAGGTACAAGAGCAAAGCTTAAGTTTTAGAAAAAGGCTCTCTGAATCAATTTTAACTTTGTATATGAAAATCAGCCATGTAGAACTAACTTCCTACATCACAACATCTTCGACAAAGTTAAAATGGCCGTAATTTGTGAGAATCTGACTGAATTTAGCAAGCTTAAAGAAGAGTACGACCGGACTTTTTGCGGAATTTGATAGATGTTCCCATGTACACACTGCCTCGTTACAATAATTACTACGGTATGTATCACACAGCGTAATTACTGCGATAGACAAAGATAACGCTATAGGAAACCGAACTTTGCCGCCTATAAAGGCCTTCTCTCTGACGTGTCAAATCAAAATCCAAGTACTTTATCTTGTACTACTGAACTGATTGTAGTGAGATGGATTCAAGATTTTTTGGACTACAAGAGCAAAGCTTAAGTTTTAGAAAAAGGCTCTTTGAATCAATTTTAATTTTGTATATGAAAATCAGCCCTGTAGAACTAACTTCTTATATCATATATGCTGACTTCAGGCCCATTTTCTACACACATACGAGTATACTAGATCCTAAATTTCTATTTGTATCTTTTTGCGATTATATCATATGTATGTTTTCACCTGTAATCAATAACTAACTATATTTACGCGTGTGTTGCAAATAAATCTGTTTTCTTTCTTTGTATTGTTTATATTTGGATCTTTTGGACGACGAGCATGCTGATCGGGGGTCTAAGGGAAGTACCGCAATAAAATGTAGGCTATAAAATTAGTACTGACTTGCGCCTGAGTGAACAGCACTCTTCTCTTCCTCCTTTGCGCTAACGGGAACTGCATTGGCTTTGCATCAGGCCCTGCACAAGCCGCCAGACCTCCCATATTGTTGACATGGCCCATACCGCCAGACGTTGACGTCATCAGCCTGGAAACTAAAGCAGCCGCTCAGATACGCACACTTTGACTTACCAACTAACCTAATAAACAAAATCAGAAATCAAACTTATACAATCAGTTTGTATATTTCTTAATCAATATGTACCTAACTTTGGCTATATGTTTATCTGTGGGGAAACATACAATAACTTGGTCTGAACACAAATTAATTATTTTCTTTTCGAATTACATTTTTTAATCGGCCTCCTTCGTTTATGACACTACTTGTCACAAACGGCGCACACTCTGTATCTATATGACATTAGCGGAATTGAGTCTTACTAACGCGCGGCGCCATAAATTAAAAAAGAAGAAGAAAATCAGTTATGCATCTCTTGACTTTTCTAAGCTTTTATCTATTAGTATTCTATTAGTAGTCTACAAGTGCCTATAAAATACGAGCAATATGTTATATTAAATCGCATAAAGTTATTAAATATAAATTTACCAAGTGACATAAGATTAAAGCAAGTAGAGAAAAAGTGAACAAAATGTAATACTTTATCATGGTAGAATTAAACTCTTAAAACTGGCAACATTAAAAACGAGAGCCCGCTATTTTCTGTAATGACACTGGAGCTAGATTCTCCCGCGCTAGAGTGCCTACAGAGAGTTTCATTATGAATTCTTATGATAATTTTAATACGTAAATGCGAAATACGATCTCTCACCTGTTATATAGTAAATATATTTTATTGTAAGGTATTCAGAAAAGAAGCCCTGTTCTCGACGGATTAAACTTAAATCTACATTAACGCGGACGAAAGCTAGTAAAGTATAAAATTATACAAATATTTTGTCTCGCTTTCTCACGTGTCTACGGACACATTAAAAAACTAGCCACGAGTTATATGTAACACTTAGTTGTTATTCTGATTTATAAGTCTCGTTTGAAATAGTTTCTAGACATTTAACCGAAAAAAACTGACCGTCATTGGGAAACGGTAGTAAATTTAGTAATATACAGAAGCACACGGAATTATTTACACAACACTCGAGCCGGGCAAAAGGGGCTCCCTATAAAATATTACTCGTTCTTCTGTCTTTCGAGTTTTACGTACCACTGTGCCCTGTTTCTTTCATGATATAATATATTATTTTATTTATTTATTTAAGGTCCGCAAAACTGATTTCGAAGAACAAAAATTTACATGAACCCTTTTTGACATGAACCCTTTTTTTTCTCGAATTGATTACGCTATTGACCTAGCAAGGTCTTAACAGCTTTACCGGACAACAACGACATGAACCCTGCTAAAAGTGAACACTACATATATAAAATAAGAGAAAGTGTTTGATATAATTAAAACAAAGAGGAATTAAATTAAAATAAGCATTTAAATATATTTTTTTAGTTGATGCCAAAAAAACACAAAAGATTATATCAAATTTGAAACGTAAACTATTGCAAAAAGAAAGCATGCGATACAAATGGCAATTATTGGCCTATACGTTAGTTCTTGCTAATGATAGATGAAATGTTAGCCGGTTAATAAACGATTCTCTATACGTGGGATACTGAAGGGTGTGTTTTGAAGAAAATTAGGAGATTTTAGGCAATCGTGTATCAATTTGTAGATTATACCTTTATATATATAATAAAAAGTACGTACGTATATCAAAGATCTACCGTCGTCTACAGTCCGCGCTAAAAAATTTTGACCGATCTGAATATAGATACCAAAAACACAAATTTAGGTATAAATATGTATTAAATGAGATAAATTTAGAATAAATAAATAGCAATTTTACACTCCTATATTATTACATTAACTTTGTTTTGTATAAAACTCTTGACTCTAGATATTATAGGCAAGCTCAAACTTACGGTTATATCGGAGCAGCCACAAAGATTGACTTCGGGAGATAGGATTCTTTATATTTCGATTAACGGTCTCAGTAGTTATTAATTGCAAATTAAATGATTGTCAATATTGATTATTATTATTCATTATAAGTTACATTAGTCTTGAATAGATGGCGCTTTAAATTAATATGTTCAGAAAACTGTAGGACCGACTGTTATAGATATCTTATAGGTGGCGCCACGATTTCATTTTTTCAGGTCAGCTAGTATAGTATAGAATCGTAAGTATTGCTTTATACATATCTAAAGAATAAGAGCTCTCGATAATTGACTGAAAGTCTTATAGGGAGGACTAAATATCACTGAGGGATCGCGCTGGACCTTGCATTATGACATGGGTCAGCCGATCCCTGAATATGTAAATACATATTACACCTATTTCCCCCTTACGTCGAAAATCGTTTAAGGTAACTGTCATTCACAGGTGCCATGTTTTGGTTCCGATAAATGTTTACAAAACTGTCGTGGATGGAGCTTTTGGCGGGAACTTAGTCTGTCATGTAGTGGTTTTTATATTTCACCTAACGGGCCCGGTGCCCTTACGTCGAAAATCGTTTAAGGTAACTGTCATTCACAGGTGCCATGTTTTGGTTCCGATAAATGTTTACAAAACTGTCGTGGATGGAGCTTTTGGCGGGAACTTAGTCTGTCATGTAGTGGTTTTTATATTTCACCTAACGGGCCCGGTGGACGTTGTCCCTGCCGTGATAATAAAGAAACCATGACAAATTATATACCTAAACCTTCCTCATAAGTCACTTTATAACTTACTAGCCTCTACCCGCGACTTCGTTCGCGTGGAGAAGTTACTTTGGGCTAATACTAACACGCAACGGAAGCTCTCAAGAGAAAAATATCCAGATTTTTAAACATTCTCCATTAGTGCTCCGCTCCTATTGGTCGTAGCGTGATGATATATAGGCTATAACCTGCCTCGATAAATGAGTTATATAACACTGAAAGAATTTTTGAACTCAGATTATTAGTTCCTGAAGATTACCCCCTATAACGTCACAAACTCACAAGTTCACTAATCAACAAACTTTACCTTTTATAATATTAGTATAGACTAGTTAGTATACATGAAAACGGCATGAAAATCCGTAGTTTGTTTTATAGACAGAGGACTTTGTTTTATAATACGAACGACGGACGTTGTCCCACCCTGACTATAAAAAAATCCTTCACGAATTATATACCAAAACGTTCCTCATGAATCACTTTATCCACTGGTGAAAACCGCTTGAAAATCCGTTCAGTAGTTTTTGAGTTTATAGCGAACAGACAGACAGACAGACGCGGTAGGGGACTTTGTTTTATAGTATGTATGTAATAAATAAAATAATAGTGAATAGTGATTCATAATTTTGTGTTCTTTGACACTACATATATTCTGTAATATTGGTGGCATTTTACCTAATATAGGTCGGTTTTTTTTCTCGAACTGTCCACGCAATTGGCCTAACAAGGCCTGAACACCGAACTACGTATAGGTCGGTTTTGTGCACAAGTGAATTGGATGGGATAATACCACGGCGTATGAATTCTAAAAGCCACAAAAACTTCATGGAAAGTCCTGATAAGGGAGCCACCGTCTTGGTAGAACATTGAAACGATCACAAAACGCTTGTAATAGTATTACCTACTCGACAATGCCAGTAATAATCTAAAAAGTTTGGTTGCCAAAAAAGAACTTCTTGAATAGAAGTAAAGGTGATTAATTACTACAAGTAATAATGTAACGTATTATCGGAACGTAGTTTCTAAACCCAATTGCGGTTTTTTTTTTCTCGAACTGACTACGCTATTGGCCTTTTTGGAGGCCTCTACAGCTTCACCGGACTACTAAGGCGAGCGCTTAAGGCACTCAGCCGATTTTATTCTGGTAACTAGCTCAAGGGTGCACGGCACACCTCGGCTTGGCCGTTACCTGTTGCATGCAATTCGCGATCTATCTTAGCTAACCTAAGTTAAGCTAAACTATTCATACAGATATGAGTTATTGAAACATGCATGTGTACCAGGCAAGCGTGTCTCAATAACTCTTATGTGTATTTTGTGTCGGAAAATTTTTTTTGAACTATTTCAGTTCGATACGGGTAAAAACAAAAAGAAAAAACCCATCCACTTTTTATGTGTAAGCGTGTGAGCGTGCACGTGTGTGGAGGTGATATGTGTAGTGTTGTTGCAGTGATGTATTGGTTGGTGAGTTCACTGTATCGCGCGAGCAGCGTACTCAAGGGCTCCACTCCGAGGGATCGGACCTAGGCTTGAGCCGCTGCCGAGGGGGGCCTAATCAAGTGTGCGGGAGCGAAGTTTACCCCCAGACCACGGCGGCGTGATCTGTGGTTACGCGGGCGTGGGCGTGAACACGCTCTGTTTTGAGAGACAGGCTGGTACTGATCGTTCGCTGCCGTTATTTTGTCGGGAGGATCGGTGAAAATGTTTCGCGGACGTCTTTTATATCGCGCGGCGTTCGGTACGGTTTCGTAATCCGTGGCGGATACCACTAACGGACTGGGATGGTTCGCGGCTTTTTCAAAGTAGCTAGTAGTGAGTGATTTTACATACGTCCAGATCGAGGGCATCTCCAGGTCCCTGTGGAGATCCTCGTTCCGGGCGTACCACGGGGCGCCGGTCGCCTTACAATACATTTCAATCATTTTTAGAAATGTCCGTCTGTCTGTGTATATTCACAATAAAACCTCATATAAGACAATCATAAAGCATATCCTCGGGAGTAACTTAGTCTTTGTTTCATTAAAATCGGTCCGCTCTATCAAAAGTTATTGTAATTTTAATGATGACGCGATTTAATTACGAGAGAAAAGTAGACAGTAATTATACTTATTACATTCAGATGACTTTGTTAGTCACTGTTTTGTACATGAGGTTCTACGCGGACGAAGTCGCGGGCACAGCTAGTATACAATAAAAAGATAAATCTAATTTCTTACCAGTTCTTCTCGGTGACTCGTTTGTTTTTTTTTTTTATGTTATAGGTGGCAAACGAACAGGTGGGTCACCTGTTGTTAAGTGATCACCACCATCCATGCACACTAACAATCCCAGAGGAGTCGTAAGTGCGTTGCCATCTTTCGGGGGGAAGGGTTAGGGGAGGGAAAAGGAGAGGAGAGGGGAGGGGAGATGGGTCTCCGGCGCTCTCACTGACCGAACGAAACGCAACAATGCAAGCACTGTTACTTCACGTCGGTTTTCTATGAGAGGGTGGTACTACCCCGGGCGAGCCAACCCATTCATGCTGAAACCAATAATAGTTTCAGCGTGGCTCTACCACCATTAAAACTAGACCGAAAAAGATGTGAGTGACGTGAGAAAAATTATGTGTATAAAAAGTGTGAGTACTGAGGTGACATCTGATAAGGGATAGTGGAAAAGGAAACATGTTGTGCCGACCTTACTTAGGTGCGATAAGGGTAAGACAAAGAAGTTTTTGTGTCAAATAACAATCTTACTTGATTGAGATAATGAAATGCTAAATCTAAGGAGCGGTTGAAAATGAAGGGCCCACTGCTATAATGATGAATGTCCAAAAATATTTAATTTTAAGTGAGTGATGTCATTTGATCACTTGACATATGTACCTAGTTAGTAATCTTGTTTAGAGACACAGCAATATCACTTGCAGTTTCGAAATAAATACGCTTTTTAGAATTTGTCTAGGCGGGGTTTTTTCACCATTTATAAACTTGAAACCCAATTATCTCAAAACAAAAAAGATAGGACATTCATCATTTTTGCAGTGCTTCAAATATCATCGCTTCATGAGAATTTCCGATGCAATGATTACTGTGAAAGTTATTCTAAAGTTATACCTATAACGTGTGCGAGAGGTAAGCGCGGAGTAATCCGACATTCACAGAGTTATAATTCAGATGCGACATATTTTATATTATCACAACACATACATTATAAACAAAGTCCTTTGCCATGTCCGTCTGTCTGTTTGTTTGCGAAAAACTCAAAAACTAATGAACGGATTTTCATGCAGTTTTCACCACTAGTTAAAGTGATTAATGAGAAAGGTTTAGGTGTATAATTTGTCAAGGTTTTATTTATTATCAAGGCGAGACAACGTCCGCTGGGACCGCTAGTAGAGAAGAAGAAGAAGAAGAACATAAAGAAAATACTTTTTGTACTTTTAGGCAGAAAAACCAATTCGAAAAGTTTCATTTAATATTTTAGGACAATGTTCATTTATGAATAATATATTTATTTAAACATAAGGCTAAATAGAGTAATCAAGTTTTATTATCATCGATTGATTGATTACTGTATTTGTCGCTGCAAGTTTCAATTTATGTGGAACAGTGCAGTGGATAAAATGTTAGTACTCTTTGGTACCACCCGGGGATTAATTAATAATAGATATAAGATAAGTAATTATAATTTATGTCAAAAGGGCTAAATAAATATAAGTACAATGAAATTTCCACGCGTTCAGTATTAAGATCATACTACAATCGCTAGGACGCCATGCTCGTCCGCTTTAATTTTAATACTCACATGCAAATATCCATTCGCATTTAATAGAAAGAGATAGAGACAATTAGAAAGTCGCCTGGATGAGGCATAACGCTCTTATTTTACGTGAGGATTTCTAATTCGTCTCAAAAAAACTTAAACCTACAACGGGTTAGAAAAATCTTCTACACATTGTCAAAGCCAAATTTAAAAACGAACAGAATTCGAACAGAATCCAAACCTTAGAAATAAGACTCGAATAACTATAAGTATTAATGCGCCCCCATCGAACGAGCCGCGAAATGTTGCCAGATCTAAATAAACTCGCGCGTTCGACGGCAAATTGTCCGTGAATAAATATAAGGGAATAATAGTTGTATTGTGTTACTCCCCTCGGTCGTGTCTTATGAAAACATGTCGATGCGTATCGGATGCCCACGACGGGATAATGGTGGTACGATTCTAACCGTTTAATACAGCCTCCCGATTGCTATTATATCTATTTTAAAATAAGTCGTTCTTTTATGATTTTACGCATGCGTTTGAGACAATCGTATAGAGCATTTGTGCTAAATCGTGTTAAACATAATAATAATCAAAGAAAGACTAATATCCAGTTAATTTAACTTTAGAGTTAAATTTAAGTATACGAGTACTTATTTTAAAACAAACTCTATATAAAAAAAATAAGGGAGGCCTTTAGAAATCCATTCATCGCGTAAAAACAACTGACCTAAGAACGACTTATAAACGTTTGTGGAGCGAAATGGGATGGGAGGGCTTTGAAATTCTGATCAGCAACCTCTTTGTGTTACGAAAACCGGTGGAGGTAAGCACTGTGTCGGGTAGAGTATTGAAAATACTAATTCTCGTCCAATCACTGAACTTAAGCAACGTCGGGCGAGGTTAATACTTGGATGGGTGACCGCCTGGGAACACGTCACGTTGGCTTTTGTTGTATTTTTTTAATTACGTAAAATATTGCCCCGCGTAATACATTAGTTACTTTATGACCCGCCTTGACTTTTAATTACACTTCTTAGATGTTTGATTCTTTTTTATAAGCAAATTATCGCAATATCTTCATTTAATATAAGTAAAGAGATTACAATTTTTTTCAGTAATGGGTATTTTATTGCTGTGGAAAAACAGCCCGTTTATGCAGGGTAAACAAAGATAGATTTAATATGGTAGAATTTTTTCAAACTTAATGGACGTTTATCTTTACACTTTGGCTAATTTAAACAATAGCTTTATAAATTAAAGTCTATGTATTACCCTAATGTATAAGCTATATCGCTGCAAAGATGTGTTAAAATTCTGAAAATAAAAAAAAAATGAAATTTTAAGAAAGAAAAGTGCGTGCGTACAAAGTACACATGTCAGAAGTGAAAATTCTTTGGCGAACTAATTATAATAAGAAATTATAATAATAATTATAATAATAAGAAAAAAAATAAAAAATTAAAATAATTTAATTTAGTTT
>MU161114.1:37008-51145 GCA_015888305.1 Antheraea pernyi | reverse complement strand
CTATTGATAGCAACATTGGCTAACCTGTAGAGCATCTTGGCTTCATCCGACGAAGGTGAAGCCAAAATGCCGTTACAGATCCCAACGCAACGTAAATCCTTACCTACTGTTAGGCAGTACTCTCGCCTTTCTGCTTCATTACGGACACATTCCACAATTACACACACAAAACACAAAACTGGAAATCACTACATATTATAAAACAAAGTCCTCCACCGAGTCTGTCTGTCTGTTCGCGATAAACTCAGAAACTACTGAACGGATGTTCATGCGGCTTTCACCAGTAGATAAAGTGATTCATGAGGAAGGTTTAGGTATATAGTTTGTAAAAAGTTTTTTTAAGTAAAACTTCTTTAGGCGCGACTAGGAGGTAACTGAACGTCAATGCAACGGATGACCGTTAGAGTAAAATGACGTCACGGTTCTGTACCATCTGGCTTTAAATATTTTTGACTTTATCAATAAATAGTTAAAAACAAACCAATCAAAATAGTATTGAAAGAAAAATAAATAAATTGAATAATAATAGAAATCATACAATAGAATTATGTATATATAGACGCACGACCGTGCTGCCATTTGGTTTTAATGTAAGTAAGTAACAAATTAAATCAAAGCTTCATTATATGTAGTGCCATATAACAGCCACTGTTATAACGCCAAAGAAGTTTTACTTCAAACGCACTCATTTTTTTAATTATCAGGGCGGGACACCGTTTTCCGGGCCCGCTACTATTAGTATAAAATGTAGCAAGAAAAAATTTTGAACGACGACAAGGTTTAATTGATTTGTTTTATTTCCATAAAAACCGTTTTCCCATCAAATACTGAGTAAATATATATAATCATTATTATTACATTACACAGTAACAAAATAAAGTCCCCTACCGTGTTTGTCTGTCTGTCTGTTCGCGATAAATTCAAAAACTACTGAACGGATTTTCATGCAGTTTTAACCAGTGGATGTAGTGATTCATGGGGAACGTCTTGGTATATAATTTGTCAAGGATTTATTTTTAATCAGGGCGGGAAAACGTCCGCCGGGGCCGCTAGTAGATTCTAAATTAAAGCGTCTTATTTTATTAGACAACCCTATAATCCGTTGCATCATAATAAACATATTATTCAGGCTACATCAACCCAGCCTTGATTAATCTAAACTGAGACCTAGGTCCTTAAATATCAGGAAGTCGATTACTTTTAGCATACAATAAGAGCAACAGGTAGATAATTGGATTCGATTATAACCAACGGCTACTCATTCGATCGATAGGTATTGTAATTAATTTGCCAATAAATAATAAATTACTACTATATTGAGATTTGTTATCAGCGTTTTTGATTGATGTATCAATTTTGTAATAAAAAATGTAACGAGACAATATTCTTGCTTTATTGTACTCGTTTCTTAGTTAGCTGATAATAATATAACAGGATCTATTGATTTGAAAGTTACTGATTCAGTCTTTATTAACTCCTCCTAAACGCTTGGACAGATTTTGATGAAAATTTTTCTGAGTGTCAGGTGGATTCAAGGATTGTTTCGATTCACATTTGTATCCGGTAGGTGGCGCTGTTATTGTATTTTAGGATTATACTTTTATTACCAAAGCAGGGCAATGTCCGCCTGGCTCGCTAGTATATAAATAGATTGATAGAGAGAAAAACTGTTTTTAATACCTATCAATTTTACGATTCATTTAAAATCAGTAAAATTTGTGTAAGGAATAATTAAAGGAAACAATTTAAAACAAAGTCGTGGGTATCAGCTACTAAGAAAGAAATTATTAAGAAAAGTAAATGAAACGATGCGATGTTGGCTTAGTTGATATCGTGTTCGGACACTGCGTCGATGGATGTAGGTTCGAATCTTCGCAACTTTTTTTTTATTGTAGCACGGCAAAATTACTGCACTATGCCTGATGGTAAGCACAGTACAATCCAAAAACAACAGCGACCACCGAGTGACACACTATCCATCGCCGGTCGCCGCTGTCATGCCGGCCTGCGAAAGGCTGGATATGCACAGGCTGATCCCGAAACACGACCCGCAGAAGCGAATCACTATGACGGGCTTTTTTGCCATATGCATGGTAGTTGCGACCCAGCCAGGCTGTAAAACCCCACCACCCCGCTAGAGACGCGTTCATTGTTCAGCAGGATGCACCACGTGTAGGTGAGGTTGGCTTGGGTGTCTCAAGTCTTATGATGTTATTCGACACTCTTTACACCCCAACTGAGTTGAATCTTTCGTAGGAAGAAATCTTTTTTGATGAAGTTATTGGCCTTCACAGCTTGGTCAGGGGTGCCGGTGAAGGTAAACATAGTGATAAAACCATAGCATGGTGTTAGGGATTTTCTATGCCCGCCTAGGTACTTACCACCACCAATTTGAAAATCTGTCACCAAGCACCTGTTAGTGTGTTCCGGCAGCTACATTTGAGAGACAGTCCCCTCTAGCTTTAGCGTGTTTACCATCTTAGACCACGTCCTTATTTCTTCAGATGAGATAATGGTCAAACGCTAAAACCTATCTAAATGTATAAAGATCCCTGTCATGTTGTTGTCCGACATAATGTTTGTCCACGATGAACACCGAAACTACTGAATAGATTTCCATGAAATTTTACATTCATGTATAATTTACATGCATGCTTTTTATACTAGGTGACTGTCTAGACAGTAGCAATATTTATGGAGAGCACTTTACACCTGATTCTCGTTCTAAATCAATTTAAAAAATAGGTGCGTAATACTTGACTTAATTATCTAGAAAAATACAAATTATACACAATCCTCTACGCGTATACGTTAAAGCACAGTGTCAATGACAGTCGGGTGATATCACTTTCATTTGAAAGGGAATGTCAGGTGTAGAAGAAAAGGGTTTATTGCCCGTTTTATTATCGAAAGTTATTAACTACGGGTTGCACCGGTCATTGCACTTAGGTTTATTATATTATTTACACGTTTGTAGCTATACTTTCGAAAGTCTCAGAACTAACTATAATTTAGTTTTTCTTCGTTGTTTATTAGTATTTGGTATAATATTATTAGTTCATATGTTAAATGTGACTATGAAGTATCATACCCTAGAATACTGCGAGTGTCTAACTTTTCACCTGGTACATCTGGTGGATGACGCCACGCAAATACTGTATCAAAATTTTAATTCAAAATAATAACTGAGCCACAGCAACGCGGGCTATAAGGTGTATAAAGTTGTTCAAAAGAGGATCACTTACTTTGATTCGGTGTTCATTAGTATAAGATTACAAATAATAAACTTAAGAAGCTACAAAGTGCCTTATTTCGAGTCATCGTTGTAATTAACTCGCTCACTAAGGATGAGCCTTTATAAATGTCGGAATGTAGCCTTATATTTTGTAGGGCAATTGAAAAGAGACCATCGTTTTTTATCACAATTTCGCCTGATATTAAATGACGAAGTAGTCCAAGATAGTCTAAGTAAGTAAGAAGTAATGTCTAAACCCAGCAATGCGCTGGCTCTCAAATGCTTGGCGACAGATTTTGAACTTGAGGTGAGGGTTAAGCTAGCTAACCACAAAAAATACCTTACATTTATGTAATTATAATTTAAATTATATTCATCATAAAACGAATTTACCTCACAAATACATAAATAGAAATTGTATACAAATTATCCATTTTAATAAAATACTTTTATACGTATAAAAGCGAGATGTAGTTTTCGTAATATAATTTAAAAACACTTTAAAAAATTATTTAGTAACAAGAAATTAAAAGTTGATTTTTTATATATTAAAATTATGTTCCAGTTTTTGTAATTAACATAGCTAAGTGTAAATTATTTCTATATATCCATCAATGAAAATAATCAGTCTCCTTTTGACTTATTTAATATTTACATTACATATAAACGTATTTATTCCTTTTTTTTTCATTTAAATTAATTTGGGTAAAACAAATATTTTAACGGTACAATAATAAAATTATGGTTGATATTAATTTTGATTCAATTGTCTTCATTCGTATACAAGTAAAGAAAATATAGATTATTTTTTATTGATGAGCTCTGAGAGAACTAGATATTTATATAACATACATATTGTATGTGAATGTCACTATAAAATTATATTTATTGAATCAAATGTATTTGAAATAGAATTTGAAGTATAAATGCCGATAAAGAGTTCGCTATCAATAAAGAATTATACAGTTTTGCTATTTTGAACATTTTAAAATAAACTATCAGTTATTCTGCTGTTGCGTATTCTTTATATGTTATTTCAATGTGTAAAAATGCGTTATTCGTATAGTGATTTCAAGTGTGAGCAACGTGATACGTGAATTCCCTTTCAGAACCATTAGGTCTAACATGAAAAATACTTGTTCGCAAGTTACGATAACACCTGATCATTTTTCAATAATAATAACAGACAACAGATAATCAACAACAAAATAATGATGTATTGTATAATTCATTATACATCGCGTAGGAATAATGCGTTATGTTATTAGTTATTTTAATAACTACTTATAAACAACCTACTTAAAAGACAATTATATCATAGAATAAGACTTACATAGTTTACTTTATTAGGATGTACCTTACGTTTAAGTTAATTTGGTACCAACGGACCAGACAAGTAACACTCAAATAATAATATAAAACACGCTGTTTGATAGTCACTTGAAACTATACAATAGAGTTTTAAAAACTCGCTTCTCGCTTATAACTCGAACGGAAACCTAATAAAGATGTTATCGAGAAACGAACGAGGATTTACAGTTATGCTCGTGAGTCCTTTATCGTACATTTTTATCGACGTTTCGGTGTCTCGTAACGACACCGGAGATGGACAAGTCGATTAAACTGTTTATTTACATATTAATAAGACCCAGTAATGGAGTTTCGAATGACGCATTCGAATTTTTCAATATGAGAATTATATTTATTACCTGGGACGGGACATAATCAGACGTCAGTCATTGGCTATTGATGTGAGGAACTAATTTATTTTTAAAATTATATAATCGCTTTTATAGTTGGGAGATAAGGATTTCTTTTTATAGTTTTTTTAATATAAAGTGTGAATTACAAGTCGACCGCCACTTCGTCTAATTCTGTGTCGTTATAAATTATTACCTTTTGCTCGCGGCTTCGCTTGGGCTAGTGTAGATCTGTTGTATCCTTTTAAATAAATGGTATGCTATGCCCTTTTCTATATATAAAAATTTCATAATGATCTATTGCGGATTTAAGGAGTGAAAGTGTAACAAACAAACTTTTGCATTTATAATATTAGTATGGATGGCAATTGGATGAAAATGATCGTACATTTTCTTCGTACAAGTGTAATGATTTATGCAGGGCACGTCGAAATAACTCAGACTTTTTCTAACATGGTAAAAATCCTGCATAAGATCGCTAACTCAATGCTAGGCATCGGAGGTGGGTTTGTCAGATTTTTACTGGCTAAAAACCCCATCGTGTTTTTCACACACCTTTTGTCATTCAAACTCACTTGATACGTTGTATTGTAAACACTCCAATCAATTTTTTTATAAGCATGTGCTAATCTAAATTATATTTTAGAGATTTTAGATTTTACTTCAAATTATAATTGCGAATGTCAGTTCGTTTGTTTGTCACACTTTCACGCCTTAACTACTTAATCGATTATGAAATTTTGCATAGGCACACCTTACCAAAGACACAAGATATGACGACTCTGCATTTAATATAGTAAAAAATACTGTTCGCAAGAGATATATCAAGCCTATAATAACGCGTGCGAAGCCGCGAGCAGATGCCAGTCATAATTTACAAAATAGCTGAATCGATTTTCACGAAACTCTTACTGTCAGATAGAGGACTTTACAGATTACTAGATACTAAAACTTAATAGACGTAACTTTAAATCAGTAACAATGTTTCAATATTAAATACAAAATCATATAGATGTCGCTGTTTTAATCAAATAAATCATAAATCTCAAGATATTTTCAAGGTGCATCAGAGTTTTCAGTAAGAAAATCCCTTAAGTTCTATACTGGAGGTGGGCCTCCGGCGCTCTCACTGACCGAACGAAACGCAACAATGCAAGCACTGTTACTTCACGTCGGTGTTTCTGTGAGAGGGTGGTACTACCCCGGACGAGCCGACCCATTCATGCTGAAACCAGTAATAGTTTCAGCGTAGCTCTACCACCATTAAAACCATAAGTTCTATACTAAACAGATTTAAACACGGTCTAGATTAATTATATTCATAATGATTAAATAATACGTATTTGTTTCAGATCGCTGCTTCTAGCAGTAATCGTTTTAAGTAACTGCATAACATGGACAGCCTCCAGACACCACTTCACACACAATGTAAGTACACAGTACAGTAAGAGGAAAATATTTATCTCAACCAGTAACTGATGTAGTTTCTGTGATGGATAGAGGAAGATCACAAGCGGTGGAGATGCGAATGTTGATATTGATGTAAGTCGCATAGTGTAACTAGTATGGATAATACTAAAAATTATTATATCTAAGGAAATTTGAAAGTGTCGAATAAATGAGGAGTACTAAAAATAGGCAGCATTCTGTATTTTTTTTTTGAATGGAAGGCTAGTAAATAATCAGACCATATATGAAATAACACGATAATAACAACACGGTGTATTGGCCGTTTTGATGTTTGTCTGCTTATGACGTTTCGTATTGATTAATAACTTCGTTTGAAGGAGCCAATTACTTGACTTTATTGTCAATAGTATCATTTTAAGACACAAAAATAATTTAGTACAGATTTGTAAATTACAGTAAGTATATATGTAAATCTATGTAAGTAGATAATATGGTCTCACGAACAAATATTTTTAAGTTTTTGCTAAAAAACAGTGCCATTTGACTGCACCCTTATTCCTACATATTATAAAACAAAGTCCTTTGCCACGTCTGTCTGCCTTGTTTGCGATAAACTCAAAAACTATTGAACGGAGTTTCATGCGGTTTTCACCTGTAGATAAAATTATTATTGTGGAAGGTTTAGGTATATCAATTTTCAACAAGTTTATATTATCAGTGTGGTACAACATCCGCCGGGCCTGCTAGTTTGATTATAATTATTAGTGTACTTATTTACAATACAACTCGACATTTATATTGTTCAAAATGCGAAATGATACATGTATACCCTACTATCGAGCCCGGTGGAGGTTATCCCGCTCTGATAATAAAACAAAACTTGACAAATTGTATACCAAAATCTTCCTCATGAATCACTTTATTTATTGGTCAAATCCGTATGAAAATCTGTTCAGTAGTTTTTGAGTTTATTGCGAACAGACAGACAGACAGGTGTGGCAGAGGACTTTGTTTTATACTACGTAATGATGATAATATATGTATCTATATATTGGATCCTTGGCCAGCACAATTACCACTCCAGTAAACTCGCGTGCAAAACAAAGCAGCTTTTGATTATATTTACGTTGAAAACAAATCAACATTTCACGTCATTATTGTAATATATCAAAATGGCCATTATAACGTGCTCCTATTATACGAACGAGCAATTTATACGTACATACTTTAAAAGCTGCCACAGCATGCGCTATATGGTAGAAAGTTTCATGAATCCCACAAAACTCCCTGGATAGTTTTAACAAGAGGGCCAAAATCTTTTTAAGACATAGTATATTATCATAAGACACTTATAAAACATATTACCTACTCGACAATGGCAGTAATAATTAAGAAGATTGGTTGCCAAATATATAACGAATAATAATATAGGTAAACAATATTGACAACGAATAAAAAACATAAATAAACAGTGACAAGGAGTGGTGACCGGCCTTGACATGAAGTCACCACAGAGCGTAGCGCAAGCCATCAAATTTTATTACACTATTCGTCAATTTACCAACTGTATCTATCCACCATGATTAAACTGTATCGCTTACTTCATATTTCATTGGTTAAATAGCTATACGAACATCTGTTCGACATGATAAATTGTTATACAGGAATAAAATTCACATTTTAGACAATCCATATTCGTGAGTAAGATAAATTTATCAGATTATTATATATTTTATGCTCGATTTATTAAAGTTAACCAATGGAGCGATTCATTAGAAGACACTATTAATTTACTGCTGTTGCATCTATAGGCTTTAATAAAAGCCTGTATGTGAAAATCATATTATTACTATAGATAGAAAAGCAGCTAAGAAACACTGACGGACTGATGACAAATAAGCGGACAACATGATCCTATGAAGACTCCATTATTGCCATTATAAAAGACAGAGCTCTAAAACAGAACGGCGTAAATTTCATCTTAATTTTGTTGTATCTTACTTATTTTTTCAGTGTTTAATATTTACCGGGCTCGTAACCCGACACCGCGCGTCCGCACATCATGTCTGACATCCCGCGTGTCCGCTCTAACAATTTGTCCACGCTTAACTTACGTTCTAACCTGCATTTTATATGAAAATAGCTTTGTCCGTAAGGATCTTAGTGTGATGTTAGACAACCAATGACCTCCCTGATAACTAGACTATAGAATGCAAAACGATATTTTATAAATCCGACAGGCAGTTCCAGAGACTAGTACGTTCAAGGAAATAGTGGTGTTAAAAATGAATTATTAACTGTGAGAAAAAAAAATGATTTTAAATAGAACATTTATCAACAAACTTCGGTCTATGCGCTATTTGGTAAGGCGCCACATGGGGACGCATGGCTGATACTAGCCACAATTAGAAGCAATCCGAATGAAGATCAATTGTATTTTAAGATTTCAGTAAACGAAAAAATTCGTTAAATTATTACAGCGAAATAAATTGATTTCAATGGTAAAAGATAGGGTTATAGATTTTAAACTGTTATGTAAAAAAAATACTAATGATGAGTCTTCAAAGTATGTAACTGTTCAAAAAAACCATGAAAATGTGTAATCGCCTCCCGGCCAGTGTGTTCCGTTCTTTTTACGATATCGAGCCCTTCAAACGAGGCGTGAAGAGGTACTTGCAGGTCGGCATGATAGCGACGACTGCCGTTGCTATTTAACGCCGACAGTTGCCATTGTTTTCGGACTGTCCATTCATTTTGCTCGAGCTAGTGTAAAAAAGTCGTGGAAGTCATAAGAAATGCCGAGAGAAGTGACAACCTAAAACAACGAATTAAATGTGTTCACTTTTGAATTTTCATATTAATTACAGTGTGAATATTTAAATTTCAGAAATTGTTCATTGAAATAATTAACATTAGTGTGGTTTTCATATGTATTAGCACTCGGAGCAACGATTATATACATTTTTATAAAGTCTATTAATCAATCAAACGTATGATGAGCTTTTTTTTTTCTAAAACAAGGTCTTAACAGATTCACCGGACTACTGAGGCGAGCGCTTAAGACACTCAGCCGAATATGATGAGCTGCAAAATACCAATATTACAAGTACACAGGCTCCTGTACTATCCGTCGCTAGTCTGACGCGAACCGCGCAAGCGCAATACGGCCGGTTATGCTTACGTAGCATGTCATGACCCGAAATTATAAATTTAACTTCTGCCAAAAATACCGCTCAACGCGCCTAAAAAAGACTTCACTTAAAAACGAAAACTATTTAATCTAATTTATCCAACGTGACATTTCGCAGACATCGCTTTATCTATGGCCACATATTTCAATAGCTACGTTCACCTCTATAATTGGGATATCGTTCTAACGACCCGAAATAAACGATTAAAGGAGCCTGTGACCCGACATAAATCTAATAAACTGGCGCCAAGTTGATTGGGGCGTTAGTGTTGCCACATACAACTCAAACGCTATTAAAAATACTATTTCGGACGTATGACACTCGCAATTTCCAAACAATTAATAACCGGTGACGTTTCAGATAAGAATATTCGTGTCAGTTACCCGTATCGTTGAGTTACGTTGGTTTATTATTAAAGCGATGATGACTCATATTGATCGATGTTGGACCGAATCCATAGGAATTGGGTAGGACTTTTTCTAACGTTGTCTAGCTAGCTACCACCTTCTAGCTCAAAATCTGTCGCATCCTGTGAGGTGTGTTCAGGTACTATACTTGAGGTATAGCCCCTGTTAAGTTTAGCCACATATGGTGGAAGGGTTTTGATTTTCCCTTTATATTCGAAGTGGGTTAGTTCGGATTAGCCTAGTTGTCAGACACGAAATATATTTTTGAATTCGTGCGGCACACATCCTGCTAAACATGTGTGTCGCAGAAATTCTTATATGTATGATTAGCTAGCTTAGAGTTTAACTTAGACAGATTCGCGGTGTTGCATTCAAGGCAACAGCACAAACCGAGCTTGAACTTGTTGCCAAGCGGTGAAGTGACTTGAGCGCTCGCCTTAGTAGTCCGGTGAAGCTGTGAAGGCCCTTCACGCCAATAAACTACTAACAAAACTACTAAAAAATAATAACAAAATACCGCTAGGTATAGCGTGCATACCATCTTAGACCCCATCTTCGTTTAATATCAGATGAGATTGTAGTAAAACAAGTCTAAAACCTACAGGGTTTAATAAAATTATATATTACGCCCACCTAAATCACGGGTCATTAAGTTTGTAGTAATTAACTGGCGATTAATTCCATATAATTCTCGCTCACGTTAAGTCCAGGTATATGTTTGTCTCTTTTTAAGTCGATTTTTCTTTTTATCGAGTTTCAAAGGACGACGGGGCTTCAGGACGCGAATTTTTTGTGGGTCAATTTTGGTTCAAATACAATCATCTGTATATCATTTTTTTTAAATGTCATAGAAGGTAAACGAACAGGTGGGTCACCTGATGTTAAGTGATCACCATCGTTCATAGACACTAACAACACCAGAGTAGTCGCAAGTGCATTGCCATCCTGTATTTGTGGAGAATGGGGAGAGGAGAGGAGAGGGAAGGGGAGGTAGGTCTCCGGCAAATTCATTGCCTTTCTTATAATGTATCTGTAGTTTATATTAGTTATTAGTTTTTAACGATTATGTTTACCAAATTTCAATAGTTTTGTTGTAATTCGTACGGAAAAATCGTGAAAATGGGCATTTTTTGAGAACGCGTCCTTAAAAACTTTCACTGTATTAACAAGTTATGAGAAAATTAACTACTCCGATATTACTTAATAATTCTACGACACTTTTTATAGTGACAATGTAAATTTGTCTCGCTAAAGTACTGATATAACATGCGTTAAAAAATTATATGTAGAAGAAAGAGAGAACCACATATATCAGTTCAAGAAAATGCGCTCCTAAAACGCAAAATTCTCAGATCCTTAATAAAAACGTTAGGATTTCAATGTCCTTGTAAGTCGAGTCTTAAGTATAAGGATATAAAAATACCTGATTAATATTCATGGAAATGTGGATACCGAGCATATCCGAGGTTAGCATATCCTCTTTGGCAGACTGGCTGAAACGTATGAATGTATTGTAAATAGAATATGTCATTCAAACAATTGATAATCGCTTATATGTATAAATATCATATATCGAGTTAGAAGTAAACGGTTTATTTTACGTACTCTGAGTCTTATTGTTACGCTATTCAAGTCAGTCTAGACTCCTAATTAGTGAGCCCGAGGCTCCTACATTTGGTGCCCCAACATTATCGTCAATCGTCAAATCGTCAAATGATTTACAAAGCTACCCACGAAATTTTCTTTTCAATATAAAACTTTGAACTTGTCCAACGTACAAAGCTTAAATGAATCTTATATATAAAATTCTCGTGTCACAATGTTAGTAACCGTACTCCACTGAAACGGTTTGACCGATTTTTATGAAATTTTATATGCATATTCAGTAGGTCTGAAAATCAGCTAGTATCTATATTTCATACCCCTATGTGATAAGGGTTGTCCACCCCTAGCATTATTTTTTTACATTTTTGGACATTTTTTTTAAATTTTATTTTATTATTATGAGACATTAAAAAATACATACAACCCTAAATTTTCACCCTTCTAACACCAACCCCTATTTTTTAATAGTCATTTTAGTGATTAATAATTTTTCATCCCACTCAATAACTGATCAATTATTTTGAAAATTATTTCACTGTTAGAAAGGTATATTAGATTACGTTTTATTTACATAAATATATATTATATAGTAAATGGGGCGTGGAGGTGAGGCTCCTTTGGAGCAACCCAGTGGATATCGGGAAGACACTTCTTATCAATATATATATAGTATAGTTTCGAGTCACAATTGGACCCGATAAGTTACGCTACAATCGGGTTTTAAGTTTTTTAGCGTTTGGAAATAAAATTGGAACCAGTAATAACCTATTTGGTGCAGACGAAGTTGCACGGGTCAGCTAGTATATTTGTATAAACATTCTCACAAGGATTAAAATCAAAAACCGTATTTTAAACTTAGTATTAGTTAGTTTACAACATAAGCTTATAACGTAATAGGTATCAAATATGTCTGGTTACACATGGAATTAAATCGAAAATATATTGTCACCTGCGTACGACTCTATAAATATATTCGGTTCGATAGGTACCAGCTCATATAAAGGCGGTTATACAGGGTCGAACTTCGTGGTTTTTTCTTGTAGATATTATAAATTCATTAATCTCATTTTAGCTCTTGCTTTAAAAAATCAGTAATCCTTTATTTAAGACCATATATAACAGTAGATCTAATACAGACAGTACTGGTCCGGCTTTGTTTCAAATTTTGTGATAGATATCTATATCTATACAAGTATAGATACAAATAAATAAAAAAAAAACAATCTTTAAAATTGTCGTATTTCTCTCAGTCTGTTTGTTTCGACTAATCAATGAAACGAAAATATAGTTATTATTAAACGATTTTATATACTTGATACCAAAATGCTATAAAAATATCAATAACATAAATGCAAATTAACTCTAACTCTCTCTCTCTGTGTTTTGTTTTTCACGATTATACCCATGAATGAATAATGATAAAATTCTGCAATATAGAGGTAATTTGAAGAGTTACTACCCATTTGTGGTATTGATGGTAGAGCCACGCTGAAGGTATTACTGGTTTCAGACAGAAAACCGACGTAAAGTAACGCATTTCGTTTGGTCAGTGAGAGCGCCGGAGGCCCACATCTCACCACATTCTCCCTCCAAACACAGACTGCCAACGCGCTTGCGAATCCCCTGATGTTGATAGTGTCTATGGACGGTGGTAATCACTTAACATCAGGTGAACCGCCTGTTCGTTTGCCTCCTATAATATAAAAAAATATATACACCGAAAACTAGCAGACGAGTTCGCGGGAAAAAGCTTATACAGAAGTAAATATGTACTTCGAATTTGACCGGTGTACAAATAATCTGTCGTATTTTGTTTCGATAAAACTGACCTTATTCAGATTGTTCTTTACCTGTAGTTACATTTTCGAAAATAATCGAAGCATGTAGATGAATCAAATCAAACTAGACACGCGATGATAAAAAAAACAACGAAGTTTTCTTCCAAATACGCGCCAGTGATTTTAAACTTATACTAAAGTAAGCAGCGGTTTTGAAACGTTCTCTACTTATCGTAGCAAGTTGTTTATCGTAATAACATATTGAGTATTATATTTGAGCTGCTCAAAGTGATTTTAAGCTTGAACAGAGTTGATTCATCGTTGCAAGTCATTTCCCGAGCTTACGTCAAACTTTAATCGTGTATATTGTGAATTGATGAACATAGTTTATCTATATTTATATATAATACATTATATATCATTATACATATTATAAAACAAAGTCCTCTGCCGCGTCTGTCTGTCTATTCGCGATAAACTCAAAAACGACTTAACGGATTTTTATACGGTTTTCACTAGTAGATAAAGTGATTCATGAGGAAGGTTTATGTATATATATTTTTTAATTATACAAGGTTGTTATTTATTATCAGGACGGAACAACATCCGCGTGGCCCGCTACTTTAGAATAAATATGCTTACCGTAATGTAGTTTGTTCAACACTGTATAAGTGAGTTGGGTTAGAATTAATAATAGGATCATTAATTCTGATATGTCACAAAAAGTTCCTGTAAAGTTCATTTAAGGGGCTACCATTTTTTATAAAATACTTTAAAAAACAGTTACCTACTTGCAAATGGTAGTAATAAT
>MU161114.1:0-30323 GCA_015888305.1 Antheraea pernyi | reverse complement strand
GACGGGAGGCAACAAATTCTTCAAAGGCATTTTGTACTGCCTCTCGGGTATTTAATTTTTTCCCGCCAAGGAGTTATTCAACCTCCAAAAAGTAGTAGTCTGTAGGCGCAAGGTCTGGTGAGTAGGGCGGATGACGGAGAACTTCCAACCCCAGTTCTTGCAACTTGGAGACCGTCTGTTGTGCAGTATGAGGTCGTGCGTTGTCGTGCAGGAGCAGCGGAGACGAGCGATTGACCAATGCTGGTTGGAGATGTGCCAGCTTCTCCATCATTGTGTTCAGTTCTTCACAGTACACATCTGCAGTAATGCTCACCCCGTTTGGTAAGAAGCTGTGATGAATCACACCGGCGCTAGACCACCAAACAGTGACCATCACTTTTCTAGGGGTAAGTTTTCGTTTAGGGCATTGTTTAGGTGCTGAACTAGGATCCAACCAACTTGCTGAGCGCTTGCGGTTATCAAACAGAATCCATTTTTCATCGCAGGTAACAATGCGGTTCAAAATTCCTTCATTTGTGTGTCTGTTGAGCAGTGCAAGGCACGTCTCGACGCGTACTTCGCGCTGGCGATCATCGAGTTCGTGGGGCACCCATTTGTCAAGCTTTTTTACCTTGCCAATTTGATGCAAATGGACCAATATTGTTTTGACGCTAACGTCGAAAGCTGCTGCTAATTCAGCCGTAGATTGTGTATCATCAGCTTCCACAATCGCCTTTAATTCGTCATTGTCGAACAAAGTCTTCGGACGACCGCGAGGTTCATTTTTCAGGTCGAAATTCCCAGAACGGAAGCAAGCAAACCAATGACAGGTGATGCGTTGGTTTGTAGGGTTAGCTCCGTAAACGTCGTTGATGTTGCGTGCCGCGTTGCTGCCACGACGGTACTCATATTCCATAATTACTCGAATTTTTAACGTATCCATGATGACAAAAAAGATTGAAATGCGATGAAAATGTAGCACTAATCTATAAACAAATTACTACTTTTGGAAAAAGAACTCCATGTTTTTAAAATAAAATTAATTAGAATTCTTAGCCAGACAAAAATTATTTTGATTTGGAATGGCCAGTACTGCCGAACGGCAATTTCATAGGTAAAGACCTATTATTATTTTAAGTCACATTGTCACCTAACTTCAGGTAGGATTGTGTTCAAATGTTAGAATGTTAAGTTACAAAGTATAGCTTAAAAATGGTATTTTAGTTATGTTATTTGGTTTGATTAAACTGTAATCACAAAGTATATGGTTAAAAAATTCTAGGCTTTAGAACTCGCAATGTTACTTGCCGATCAAGCGAGGAATTGGAAATCGCCAGTGATGGCCTTTGTGATGAACGTTTCAAGCCTCCTACGAACGAGACATGTAACACGCAACCTTGCCCCGTGCAATGGATCGAGGGCCCCTGGAGCGAGTGCTCAAAAAGATGCGGAAAAGGTGGCTCCAGGTCCAGGGAAATCCGCTGCGAGAAGATAATCGTTAGCGGGTAAGATGAATGAAAATGGTTTGCAATTCCTACATTTGAATGGGAAATCGTAGTGATATAGTGGTTTGACCGGTGTAATATCATTTAGATGTCCGCAAGCCGGACCCCAGCATGTACCAAAAATTGGTAACAATATCCGCTGACGGCGTAGGGAAACATCGTGACGAAACCTGAACCTGAGATATGTTCTTGTATGTGGGAATACATAGAACTGTGGATTTCCCAGAGTTTGAAATCGCCCATACTTCATGGGGCTGGTGTGGTATGCTCATATCTTTCTTTTGGAAAGAGGTCTATAGCTCTGCAGTGATGTTTACAGGCTAATGATGATGATGATGAATGGAATATGGATGTATGGCAGGGACTTTATCTATTCCCATTTGTTAGATTAATCATTAACAAAGGGATCTTACTAATTTATTGATCGTCACAGTAAAATTGGTTTAAGATTTTTATTTTTATTATTTTAAAGTTCTTTCTTTAATATTTCAGCTTTTCGTCAATAGTCTCGGATAAAGAGTGTTTTGACGTACTAGGACCCAAGCCCGAGTTATATCAAGAGTGTAACGTAAACGCATCCTGCCCGACTTGGTTTACGGGACGTTGGAACCCCGTAAGTACTTTCTGTCAACCCTTGTATTTAAAAAAATAAATTTCGCAGATAATAACAAGTCATAAATAAACATTGTCAAAATAGTAAGAAGTAAATACATTATTGAAATTTTGCCTTTGAAATTCTCATCGTCAACCTTTTTATGAGTTGAAAACTGCCAGGGGTAAAGACTGTGTCCAGTAGAGTGTTGAAAACACCAGTTCTCATCCGATCACCTAAGTAACATGGCGTTGGCGTTTTGTTGTATTATCTTAATTAATTTTGAAGTTAAACTTCTTTTGGCGCGTTAGGGAAAAATGATGAGAGTAAATTTAAATTAATCTTATTATTTTAAAGTTCTTTCTTTAATATTTCAGCTTTTCGTCAATAGTCTCGGATAAAGAGTGTTTTGACGTACTAGGACCCAAGCCCGAGTTATATCAAGAGTGTAACGTAAACGCATCCTGCCCAACTTGGTTTACAGGACGTTGGAACCCCGTAAGTACTTTGTGTCAACCCTTGTATTTAAAGAATTAATTTTCACATTTTTGAAATTTTGGCTTTCAAATTCTCATCGTTAACATTTTTGTGAGATGAAAAGTGGCAGGAGTAAACAAAAAAAAAGGGGTAAATACTGTGTCGAGTAGAGTTTTGAACAGGTTCTCATCCGATTACCGAAGTAACGTCGTTACATGAAGTTGGCGTTATGTTGTATTCTGTTAATTAAAATATTTATCTATAATACACAAGTCTCATTGTTATCGTGTGTATTACAACACTCCCAGTTTTTATTTTATTACTTTTTCTTTCTTAAATGAAAAAAATATTTACAACTGATAACTCTATCAATAAAATATTTTTTTAAAACAAATACGCCATTGTTAAAGATCTATCACAAAATATAGTTTATTTTTCTAAATTTAGTGTGACAAACTCTGCGGTGAAGGCAAGCAAACCAGACAGGTAGTGTGTTATCAAAAGAACGCTGGAAGAATCGAGGTCCTCGGAGATGAGGAGTGCGCTGAAGAAAAACCACAAGCCGAACAACCTTGCACACTACAACTTTGCGACGGTGTGGACTGGGTAGTCACTGGATGGTCAGGAGTGAGTTACCACCAATATTTTACCAAACAATTTTTAACGAAATTCTTCTATATTCAGCCTAATAACTGAGAAACTAATAGAGTTTATTGTAATTAACTTAGTTTGAATTTTATAGCAGCAACTTCACTTTGAAAATAATAGAAATGACTTGATTGAAATCCAATGAATTTAAATGTTGATTCGTTAATTATTGTATATATAACGGACCCGACAGACGTTGTCCTGCCCTGATTATAAAAAAATCCTTAACAAATTATATACCAAAACCTTCCTCGTGAATCACTTTATCGACTGGTGCAAACAGCATGAAGATCCGATCAGTAGTTTTTGAGTTTATCGCGAACAGACAGACGCGGTAGTGGACTTTGTTTTATACTATGTAATGATAATGCTATAACAAGAGAATGAATAAAATGAAATTGGAAGATTAAGTTATGATATAGAATTAAATAGAATCTACAAATTAATGCAAATACATTTGAATACAAAACGATTATATTAAAAAGAATAGTAACGATTTAATACGAATAAGATAGGATAGAGTGGTGAATAAAATAGATAATATAGATCAAATGAGACCGCCAAAACAAAAACCAATCAAGAATTACGATGATTTTTAACTCAAATCCGTATATAGGTTTATAGAATTAAATAGAATCTACAAATTAATGCAAATACATTTGAATACAAAACGATTATATTAAAAAGAATAGTAACGATTTAATACGAATAAGATAGGATAGAGTGGTGAATAAAATAGATAATATAGATCAAATGAGACCGCCAAAAAAAAAACAATAAAAAATTACGATAATTTTTAACTCAAATCTATAGACTTCAATCCTTCTTTGTTTACTAGGTAGATTTATTAATCTTTCCATTATGATCTCAGGTAATATTAGTATGAGAAGTATGAACTGTTATTTTATCGGAATATATATACTAGCGGGCCGGGCGGACGTTGTCCTGCCTTGATAATTAAAAAAAAACTCAAATTCAACCGCAGCGCCACCTACCGGATCAATTTATCCGGATCAATCTAAACCATTCTCGGATCCCCTGGAACACGCACACAAAATTTCATCAAAATCTGCCCAGCCGTTTAGGAGTAGTTCAGTGACATACACACGTACAGAAGAAATTTATACCATGAACGTATTCAAGTGTCTTTTATGCCCGCAACATTCTGTTGTAAGCACTGGTAGATGTATGGTTGAAATAGCCAAAGTTCTCTCAAAGTCGTTTTAACGTTTTATTTAATTGATCTATGCACAATATGCAGACCTGAAGGGAACGGAACGCGGCGACTCACATCTTGTTGTATACATTAGAATATTAATACAACATACGTTTCATTTGCAAAAGTATAATATATATTAATTATTTTAACAATTCTTAATATTACTGCATTCTTATTCTGTAGGACTGTATTTAAGATATTTTATTACGTTATTTCCCAGTGTGACACTTGCCTATCTACTATTCGGACAAGAGTGGCTCTTTGTGCAACCAAGGACCGTAAAGTAGTGAATTCGAGCTTTTGTGAATATCATCCTACGCCCGTATTGCAAGAGCCCTGCGAAGTTGTGCCACCTTGCCAAGTGCAATGGTACGCAACCCAGTGGAGTAAGGTAGGAAGATCCTTTCGCTTCCATTAGTTCAACTAACCGCATGTATTCAGTAAATAGGAAGCAGTGTACATAAAATAAATACAATTTATTCATAAAGTTTATTTAAAATTGCTTTAGTGTTCCGTCGAATGCGGCAAAGGTGTCCAGACGCGTCAGGTGTTTTGTGGACGTTTCGAGAATGAGGCCGTGGTGATTGTCAACGATAGTCTCTGTGCCGGTTTGCCGAAATACAACGACACTAAGCCGTGTGAAGTGCCTAAAGATAAGTGCCCTTCGAAGTGGTACGCTAGCCCTTGGTCGGCGGTAAGTTTGTCATTTATTTCTAAAACAAATCATAAGAATAAAAATTTAGATATTAAAAAAAACGGAATGATCTGATAATAACAAGTAACCGTTTAAGAACTGTAAAAATGTTTTTTAAATTAATAATACTTTATTTAATTTTAGAAATAAACATTATTAATTATTTACTATAATAATAACTTTATTAGAACTATGTTACAGAGGTTTATCTTACGACATACAGTACTGTTACACACCTGTATCTTACCTTAGTACCTATGTATCTTAACGCCTGAACTAGACGGAACCGATTTATTTTTATCCTATATTTTTTACAATCATAATGTAACAAGACTACAATATTTTGAATATAGTGCAACTTCAAAATTTATGGGAAAACAAATAAAATATTCATCAATATAAATTTTACATTTAGATGTATCTAATTCTTTTTTTTTCGAATTGACTACCCTATTGACCTAACAAGGCTTCACCAGACTACTAAGGCGAGCGTACTAGCTCAAGGGTGCACGGCACACCTCGGCTTGGGCTGTTGCCTGATGCATGCAATTCTTATATAATAAACTAGCTGCGTCCGCGACTTCATCCACGTAGAACCTTGTGTAAAAAACAGTGATTAATAAAGTCATCTTAATGTATTAAGTCCATTTACTTATCTCATCACTTACTTACCTCGTACTTACGCCGCGTCGTCATTAAAATTACAATAACTTTTGATAGAATGAACCGATTTTAATGAAACAAAGACTAACTTATTCTCGAAGATATGCTTTATGATTTTATTGTGAACTCAGTACTTTAACAATGTTGCGTGTTCATACAAACAGATAGAAAGACAGACATTTCTGAAAAATGCTTGAAATGTATGCTATTACTTATTTCTAGACAACTGCAACAATTTTTATCACGAAAATCGAAAAAGTCAGTCACCTTAGATGTACATTCTTATTATATGTAAAGAGGTGTGTGTATATTATCAGGACATCGAAGGAATTCAACTTTATAATAATTATTTTTTTTATTTTTTCGAACTGAATACGCTCTTGACCAAGCAGGGTCTTAACAGCTTCACCGGACTACCTTTATAATAATTATGTTTGTACTATCAGTGTACTAAGGAGTGTGGTGGCGGGGAGCAGTATCGACGTGTAATGTGTTTACGCGGTAACCAACCGGCAAATGACTGTGTTGTAGAACTCGTTCTAGACTCCTCACAAATATGCAACGACGGACCTTGCAACAAAGGTAGAGCAAATCTTACCGATTATTAAATAATAGTATACATACAGTCAAAACCGTTTATGGTGACATCGTTTACAACAACATACCGGTTATATTAACCCAGAACAAAGGTCCAGACTGAATGAAGTATCTCGAAAACATCACCGGTTGTTAAGACTATCGGTTTTTACGACTAAATATGAGTAGTCGAAGGCGATGTCGTTATAACAGATTTTGACTGTAGTATTAAATAAAAACTATTGCATAATTTCATTTTTGACGTGATTAGGTCTTATAAACCGATGAACGCCGGCGGCACTCACGAAAAAGCATGGCTCATTGTCACGTTCCGTCTGAGCGCTCGGTGTAAGTGAGAGCGTGGAACAAACGATAGAGAGGCGCGATCGGCCTAAGCGTTCGGCTTGTGACGCATCTATCAATATATAGAATAATTTAATTTAATTCATACAAGTATGCATTTTTTCATCAATGCTTTCTTATGACGTTTTCACATAAAATTATCGTCCGTAAACCGACTTTACAGACAACCAATTTCTTTTTAAAATTTTACTTCTAAGATACGTAACTCTGATATATAGAAGTATAATTTCATTTAATGTAAAGTATTACGCATTCAACGATGTACGTTTTCTAGCCGTGGACAGGTGGAGCAAGCGGTTTGGTGCTTACGTTTTTTCTTTAGTACATAGATATATATATGGTATTAAGGTAAAAAACAACAGAGATGGAGTCGCCGTATCGGGGTATATCTATATATAAATCACAAATAATATATACGAGCACACTCAGAAATGATTTGAATAATTGTGCCCGACTGACTCGACATAACCAAATTTCCAAGTGCAACACCCGTGATGATGGCACGCTTTGCTTTGTCACATTCCGAAACCAGCCAGAATATATTCAGGAATCAAGTAGGGAGGATCTGGATATGATTAAGTCATGACCACTGCACGCATAACGATAAACTCGTCACAGAATACACGTTTTTATTTTGTCACATTTCGGAAGTATCGGAGATGTTTGTGAATCAATATGACATCGGCTACTGTTGGATAATGGATCTCACGTTGGTCGGTGTTATTCTTGCCATCAGGCACAGTGGCCTCTACAGGCAGTGCTACTAAACACATTTAACATGACATAGTTCTTTGGTTTACCATCACACAAGTGTCGTTGTTACATTTCAAAATCAGTTAAATCCAATTTTAACCATTTCTAATATTTTACGTTATTTTTTAAGATCTTCAAATTTTGTTCGTGTAAAATATGAAGATCATAAAGAAAACTTAAAACTTAAAAAAATTAAACATGTTATATGAATGATTACAATTAGATTTAGCTGATTTAGAAATGTAACGACACAAATAGTAAAGAATTGACCAGAATTTCTAAGCCATACTCGACCATTAATTGTTGAAAACAGTCTGTCTTTGTGTATTTCACTATTCGTTGCCTGAATGAAACAAATAAACATATTCATTTGCAGATGAAATATTGCCTTTGAACCCTAATTCTACTCCTATAATGGATGATGAGGAAGAAGATTGCATTGACGAGGAAGATTATTCAGAAATTGGTTTAGATATGATTCCATCGGATCCAACGGTAAGTTTCTTTACAACTGAACATTATTATTTTGAAAACGATTGTAAATAATGAATGACGATGGTTGTGCATGAATTTGCAATGTGGTGCTATCTGTAGAGGTATAATATCATAACCTTTTGTTTGTTCTCCATAATTGTGTGGTGAATTAAAAAGATTCTCATGGGAAATAGATTATTTAAGCGGTGATAGGTTTGTGGTTACAAGGGCGGACTTCGGTTGTTTTAAATCACTGCAGTGAGACGAACTTTGAAGGAAAACATCTTAATTTCGTATACTATAGTGATGGGGCGTTTTTTATATCTATCTATCAAACTAGCACCCTCAAGTTGAAAGTTTGTTGCTAAGGCCAGTACCAACAGGTACGAATTGGCAGCTGCACATGGAAACCAATCATCGCTTCCAAGTTTTCTTATAGGACGCTAATACCACACCTAATTTTACCCCAAAGCGGTATCGCTTTCGTACTTTGCTAACTGTATTTCGTTATAAAGAAGATGCTGTGCACTACACTTCTGCACAAGAGGCATGTCGATTTACTCTTGAAGAGGTTTGTTATTTAACTCTCTTTATATTCTATACTACTACTACTCTAACTCTTCAAACTTATTTAGGACATATTATGTATTTTTGTACCTTAAAAACTAAAGCATATTTGTTTCTTACATGACATTAAATATTCATTCTTGTTTTGATTAATAGGTATAGTGGTTTCATACAACTCCCATTGGACAGATCTCTCATTGAAATATATATTGAAATGGAATTTCTTATGGGAGAATTTTGAAATTCTGATCCGCAACCTTTTTGTCTTAGAGTGGTAGCAGTGTCATGTTTGCCTTCGGATATGGGAGAACAGTGAGACATACGCTCTTCTAGCTTTATTTTAAGGTTCCCCTTGTGTGAACTATGCACATTTTCTTTAAATACTTTAAGAGAAGTAGCCTTTCACGACAATATCACTTGATGTTAAATGAAAATGTGATCTATGTTGGTACTCTTAGGAACTCTTAGGAAAAGCCCTAACACCATTTTATGGTTTTCTCACGATATTTTCCATCACTAAATGCCTCGGCTTATTCAGAGAGATTCCATCCTAAGCCAATCGACGCGGTTTCTGAACATTCTGGCCAATTAACCGATTATCTAATCGAAGATTGTTCTTGTATTGAAATTTTGTTATTTGCAAAGAGGTTTGTAGTGTCTTATAATAAGTAACTCAGTAACAAATTAACTTTTTTAATTAAAATGTAAATTTAGGCAAGATTTCAATTTTATTTTCAGCCCGATAAGAAGTCGTTTAGTGACGGTGATATTTTGGGTGAGTACTTAAACTTTATTAATTTTCTAGATTTTATAATGTAACTAGAAGCTGATAAGAAAAATATTAACGGATCAGTGTCTCTTATTCTATTACTTATTCCTAGACATTTGTAACAACTGTTTTCATAAAAATCTAAAAAGTACAGACAAGGTGGTCGTAGGTGGTAGAGTTTGCTGGAGCTATTACTGGTATCAGTATGAATGGGTCGACTCGCCCGGGGTAGGACCACCCTCTCACAAAACAACGTGAAGTAACAGCGCTTGCATTGTTGCGTTTCGTTCGGTCAGTGAAAATGCCGGATACCCACCCCCCCTTCCCAAGCTCCCCCTCCCTCAAACACAGGCTGGCAACGCACTTGCGACTCCCCAGGTGTTGCAAGTGTCTATGGGCGGTGTTAATCACTTCACATCGGGTGACCCACCTGTTCGTTTGCCTCCTATGATATAAAAATAGACAAGTTAGATTAACATTCTTATTAGATCTATAGATTAGTCATACTATAACAAAATATTTTAAAATGTATATTTCCTATGACTATTATTATCTTGGGGATTATTTAGCGTTTTTTATTCACTCAACAGACGAAGGATCAGGCATGGAATACCCAGTTTCCGCTGACTTTGTAACTAAACTCTTATTTGACGAAACTGGATCTGGATTTGGTATGTTCATTTTTATATATATTCTTTTGTCCATGTGTATGTGACTGAACTCCTCCTAAACGGCTGTACAGCTTCTCATGGATTTTGTGAGTGTTTAGGTGGATTCAAGAATGGTTTAGTATCATTACTGGACTACAGCACTGCGGTTGAATTTTAGATTATTTTTTTATTATCAAGGCAACGTCCAACGTCCGCTGGGGCCGCTAGTTTCATATAACTCACTATTAAACTTATTTAAAAATTAAATATATTTCATGTATGCTTTAAATATCATTGGTTTACGAACGATTTTGTCACTTATTAACTATTGCCTAAACCAAATAAAAGTTGCTATAAATAACTTATAACAAAATTGAGGTAAATTCAATGAACATGTTTTCTCAGAATTAACATCAACAGACGAGGAACTGTCTGTAGGATTAACAAAACAAACCGATAACACAACAGATACAACTGAAGCAACTGAATTGAGCACGAACTACAATACTACTGATATGGATTATGATTATACAGGTACGTTATATTTTTATGTTACATTTTTGTAACCTTTTGCAAAGAACTGATGTAGCCTGAGCAGTTGAAACCAGTGGAATTTATCCACAGCTATGAATGTAGGTATCCATTTACCTACAAAATATTCGCAGCTCGAGTTACTAATTTGAATTTAATTCGCAATATTATCGACCGATGGTGGAGGAATACATTTTCTTGGTAATGAAATTTAATGAAAAAAACATGAATCTGTACTTTAATCGCCTCTTAGAATCTACAATACCTTGTGAACTGACGTAGCACACTCATAAAATTGTAATTGTAGCAGACTGTGCATGCTATGCATATCCCGAATGGCGCATACAGATTTTCCCTAAGGTTTGAGGCACGCTTGGTTGCAATATTTGTAAATTTCTGCGATTTTGAAATTAAGATTCTATTTTCACTGCGTGCAGATAATTCAACGACTGATATTTCTGATGGAACTTCAGATACCGGGTCAACAGATTCATCCGAATTCACAGAAATTTCTTCAATAGGATCATCCTCATCAACAGATACAGATGAGACAACCGAGAGTGATGTCACTGGTATGTTACATTTTATATATAAAGGAATGTTAATAGCTGAACGTTCTAACGGCAATAGTTATTGGGGGTCGCGTTCAATGATATTGTTATTTTAAAAAGCGTATGTTAAATCACGTGGGATTTGGTTCTTGTATCATGGTTTCTATTTTTATTTTTTATAGTACCACGACAAAATGACTGCACTGTGCCCGATGGTAAGCACAGTACAATCCAAAAAAAACGACGACCATCGAGTGACACATTATCCATCGCCGGTCGCCGCTGCCATGCCGGCCTGCGAAAAGCTGGATATGCACAGGCTGATCCCGAAACGCGACCCGCAGAAGCGAATCACTATTGCGAACCAATCGGACTGTAAAACCCTACCACCCCGCTTTCGCCATTGCCTCGTTCGTTATTCAGCAAGGTGCACTACGTGCAGGTGAGGTTGGCTTGGGTGTCTCAAGTCTTAAATGTTATTCGACACCCCTTACATCCCAAAATCTATTTCTCGAAATTATACATTAGTACGCATTTGATAAACTCAAATATCATTCTGATGTTTAATTCTGTACCTGTCCTATACCACTTATCCAAATAATTTACGCCCACATTCAGGCAATATTTTTCGTGATTTTATTTTGTAAAATGCAAAGTTTTTTGTTAGTACTTTCGGAAATCATTATATCATTTTGAAAACTGGTCTTTCTATCGCTTATTGTTATAATAGCGTTATCCTTTCTTCCTCCTATTCCTCAAGGAACTTCAATAATATATTGAAATAATAATTGTACCCGCAAATTCCGTGTATTGTCAGCTTTGCCATCGTTTTTATATGCACTGAATGAGTGTGAAGCTTAACATATTTCTAAGGTCACTCCATATTAGGCGAATATGATACATGTATCCAGGATTAAGAAGATATTTTAAGATAAATGCATTCAAATAATTATATTCACAAATAATTACTCTATAGTAGGTACACAAATATCATAATGTGTATCATGATATATAATTATTCTAGTTTATACTTAAAATGTTTTATAGTGAATATGACTAACTTAGTATTAATTGACGGTGAAAATGCACTTTCATTTCCAGAAGCAACGGTAACAGAAGTAACGGATCTGGAAAAGATGAAGACTATAGCTACACTTGCCTCTAAACCGCTAACTACACTCGACAGAGATGTAACCAAAAAGACAACAGTTTCACCACCCGCTGATGAAACGATAGTAACCGATATTTCTGAAGAGACTTTTGAAACTGAAACACCTGAATCTACGGAAACCGACGACATATCTGAGCTTACAACAGAAACTGGAATCACGGGTATGTTATCTATCTATCTATATAAATAAAAATCAATCGCCGAATGTATATAGACACATCATTTCAGAAGGGCTGCTATCAGAGTAGATATCTCTTTTCTGGTGTTATTCAATTACATCCGCAACCTTAACATTAAAGATAATATACATAACAGTAATAACTAAGTCTCATAAGATTCTCAACGATAGGAAACTTCACTGTTTAATACGCGAGCTCACACTTTGTATACTGTTAAATTTGAGCACCGATTTTTCACGGAATGGTTAACATACTTCTAAGACCACTTCATACAAGACAAAAATCGGTCTCTCACCAATTGTTTTACCTAAGTGGGCTCAGAAGTTCCACTAAGTTACTTTCCTAAAGGAAACAACTAACCATAGATTTCAAATCTTTACTCAACATTGTTCTGTAATACTATGTAGCATAATACAAGATTAATTGCTTTAATATGCGTGGTCATAATTTCTGCAATTATTCTTGGCAGTAAGTTATTGTGTTTATACCAAATATAACAAGTACGAAACAACAACAAATATTCAAAGTACGAAAAATACACTACTTATTTCAGATACAGTTGTAACAGAAGAGTTGCTTACCACACCCGATAAAGATATTACCAAAAAGTCGACAGTTCCACCGCCTACTGATGAAACAAGACGAGGAGATATTACCGATGAAACTTCAGAGACCGAATCAACTGATTCTTCCGAGATCACAGAAATTTCTCCAACAGGATCTTCCTCATCTACAAATACAGATGAGACAACCGAAACTGAGAGTGATGTCACTGGTACGTTACATTTTATATAGAGTACCTTTACAAAAGGTCTTTTCTCAATAGTTGAAAGTTCTAACAGCAATAGTTAATCGTTAATTGCACGTTAAAATGTGATTTTTACTGAATCATCGACATTGTTTCTGTTATTTTTAAAAACTATTATTACATCACATGGTTTTTATTTTTTATAAATATAGGATCTATCTGTTGAAATTATACATCTGATAAGCCCCGATATGATAAGGTTTTGTTGTTCAATAACTATCCTATGTCCTTTATCTAAATAATTGATTACCACATTCATGCAATATTTGTTGTGGATATGTTTTTGTGAAATGTTAAAATTTCCAATAACACTTTCAAAATACATGTTATTTGAAGATATTATTTTAACAACTGGTCCTTCTCTCATTAATTATATTAAAGGGTTATCCCTCCTCCTCCTCAAAGAACTCTTATCGTAGATTGAAATAACAATTGTATCCGTAATTTTCGTGTATTGCTGCTAGCTTTGCCAATCTTTTTCTAAATCAAAATATTCTTTATTCAATTTAGGTCCTGAGAAGGTACTTATGAACGTCAAAACTACCACCGGTTCGGAATACAACTCAGTCATCGAGAAGAACCGGCAAGAAACTCGATCTGCTTCATCTTTTTATAATACATAACATATTCTTTAATTATTACAACATAATAGAAATATGCAGTTACTACAATCGCTTTTGCTAGATGTACAGAGAGAAGTATCACTTCCAGACGTCACCATCGTTTACATATTGATCTACCCTGTAATTGCCTTTATGTATTAAGACCCGCTTGACATAACACTTGAATTTACTATCTGGCAAATCGGTAATGTGTTTTGGGACTTTATTATAAAATCTAACACTATTACCTAAAAAAACTGTTACTGGTCTTAGTAAGCCTGAAACATGGAATGACTGCAGTTTGTTATTGTTTCTAGTATTTACGTTATGTCTTTTACTATATCCATATTATCTAAGTTTTGGTGGACGTACATCAAATTCTCAAGAATATATTGGGAGGGCAGAGTAAAAATACCGAATTCCTGAAACTTAGTATTTAATGATTCGCGAGGCCCCAAATTATAAATTGCTTTAACTGCCCGTTTTTGTAGTGGGAATATGGTGTCCACCTCAGCTGCTGTCCCCCACAATAAAATACCATAAGACATTTAGTACCTACTATACTGACATAACAGTATACCTATACGGTTATGTCATAATATGTATCGTAATATATCTATAATTAATTACTTTAACTGTTTGATTTTGAATTTCTGTGAATTGTTCCAGTTTACTCATATACTTGCTATGTTTTATAGTAAATATGGCTATATTAATATTTATTTTCAAGTGGTGAAAAATGTACGTTTATCTTCAGAATCAACGATAACTGAAGTTACGGATCTGGAAAAGAAAAAGGTTAAGTCTACACTTTCCTCTAAATCGCTAACTACAGTCGACACAGATATCACAAAGACAACAGTTTCACCACCCGCTGGCACACCCACAGTAACCGATATTTCCGAAGAAACTTCTGAAACAACCGAATCTTCGGAAACCGACGAAATGTCTGAACTTACAACAGAAACTGGAATCACGGGTATGTTATCTATCTATATAAACAAAAAATAAATTGCCGAATGTATGTAAGCGTATCACTTCAGAACAGCTGCTATCCAACGAATTCTTTTTTTTACGTTTAACAAACCTCTATATAAAAATATCGTCCAAAATTTAGATGAATTAACATATTAACGTTCAGTTGCCATTTTATATCATTGCATGGTCGTACTGTCAAGGGAAGATTTGACCTCTATTTCTTCGTTATTACATTCGTGCGAATCCGGCTCAGGTAGCCAGTTTTACATGAAATACCTTTACATTAAGGCTTGTAGGAATTATAGCTTATAGGAAAATAAAGAAATATTTTGGTAATCACATAATAAATTTAGTAATTGTTTTATTATTTTTGCTATATATTAACTACTTGTAAATATCATAATATATTGTACTATGTACATATTCAACTTATTAAATGTTACTCATCATTTCATCGATTTGTGCACCATAATAAACTGTCAGACCGTGATGTTATGGCTGTATTTAACAAACACTCGTGACGAAATTTTTTGTATAAATTTTTTTTAAATTACTTTCGATAATTAAATCGTAGAATATAATTTGTAAAATATGTATTCTCAAAATATTTATAACTAATCTCATAAAGTTCTCAAAGATTCCACTATATAATTCATGGGCACACGTTTTGTACACTGTTATATTTGAGCACTGTCTTTACCTGTGAGTGAATAGTTTAACATACTTCAAAGACTGATTTCATATAACACTCTCTCACCCATTTTTGAACCTAAGTGATCACTAATGTTCTACTAAGTTACTTCTATAAAAGAAATATAACAAACCATACATTTCAAATATTTACTCAACACAGTTATGTAAATATGTACAAGATTCATTGCTAAAGCTATGTGCTTTGTATTATGTGTGCATCGCTTATGTGTGTGCTGTTAATTTGTGGAATGTACTCTTGTCTCTAATTTATTGGTTTTATACCAAATATATATATAAATATTAAAAATTTCAAAAGGGAATAAATGTATTTTCTGTTTCAGGTACATTGGTAACAAAAGAGTTGCTAACCACACCAGATACAGACGCGACCAAAAAGTCGACAGTTCCACCACCAACTGATGAATCAGGACGAGGTGATATTACTGATGAAACTTTAGAAACCGAATCAACTGAATCTTCTGAAACCGATGAAACTTCTTTGACAAGTTCGACCTCATCTCATGAAACAGACAACACATCTGAGATTACAACAGAAACTGGAAGTAGTGTTACAGGTATTTATTTTTAATATGTAAATGACATCAAATATATGATTACTGACACTATATATGAAGTATACAATAGTGTTGGTTACCATGGTAATAAAATATCATGTAAAGTAAGAACTTTTATAAGTCTTCGTTTTCATGTTTTGTCTCAATGTATCATAGAATCTCTTGTACCCAAGTTATGATAATGAACAAAGGTAATAAAAATGGATTTAACCATATATAGATAGGATTAGACAAGATCAGATCCAAAATCGAGGTTTATGTTTCTTTTTTATATTGATAAATTGATAAATTGGTCGTGCTACGGCCTCAGTGAAGTATGGTTACAATGTTATGGCAATTTTTTGATATTTTGTTCTTATGCAAATTTATGTGTATTCTATTCTCTATTTTCTATGTTATTTATCTCTTTTGTAACGAATAATGAACGTTATAGTGTCTATTCACAAAGTAAAAATAAAATTTTACTTGTAGAGCCAACGACGGCCGAAGTAACTGACGTGGAAAAGGACGAAGTTACACTTTCAACAGTCACTGATTCTAGTAAAGAAACTTCAGAGACAGAGACAACTGAATCTTCAGAAATCGTTGAAACGTCTATAACAGAATCTCCGACATCTATAAAAATTACAGAATCTTCGATCACAACAGAGCCGAGCGAAAGTATATCAATAACAGATACAAAGTCCTCTGAATCTGCGTCAAGTGAGAGTTCAACTACTTATAAAACAAATGAAACCGAATCTACAGAGCTTACGACAACGACGGAAATTGGAAAAATATTTGAAACAGAGATTACAACGACAGAAGGATCTACCAAAGCGGAATCTTCAGTAACAGCATCTTCAACACCTGAAGCGTCCGAGTCTACGCTTACTGAGGAAACTTCTGAAACAAGTTCAATACTACCCTCAAGTACAACATCAGTGTCAGAAACCATATCCGGCTCCACTGAACCTTTATTAGACAAAACGACAGAAGCAAAAACTGAAACTGCAGAGCTAAGCTCGACAACAGAATTACCTACTACTGCAGCTACTAAATTGGAAATCATGAGTTCTACTGAATCTACATCAATGTCCGTCACAATCGAAGAAACAACGGAATCAGCATCTACTGTTTCACTATTAGCAGAAAATAAATCCAGTTCCACAGAATTGCTAACCGAAGAAACAACAGAAGCTAAAGTTGAAAGTACAGAACTAAGGTCGACAACAGAAGCATCAACTATGGCTGCTACTACATTCGAAACAAGTTCAAGCTCGGCTACAACGGAGGAAACAACAGAATCTGTATCTATTGTTTCATTGTCAGTAGAACCAAAATTAGGTACCACTGAAACATTAACAGAAGAAACAACAGAAGCTAAACTTAAAAGTACCGAGTTAAGCTCAACAACAGAAGCATCTACAACTTCACCATTAGAAGAAACAACTGAACCTAGCACTACTGAGTTATCCACAGAATTTACGGAATCGACAACGCCGTTTACTGAAGGTATTGCTTATTCAACTTCAATCAGATTTCTATTAAAAATAAACAATAAAATAACATATATAAAATGTTTATACTTAAGAATAAATTTTATGCAAACAGAATAATATTAATACATATGTTCAAAAAGCTATATCCATCAAAAATAGTGATTGTTAATTTTACCTTGCTTTTGATTATTTACTTAAAAAGTACCCTAAACATCCAATTAAGCTATGTATTGTATATGTATTATTATATATGAATGGTACGAAAACAAAATAATGATTACCATATATTTTAATTCAAATTTTACTACAGAAACATCAACATCTGCGTCATCAGTTTCAAGTGAAGAGACCTCAGCAACGGCTATAAGTACATCGAAGATTGAAACTGAAAGTACCGAAGGCTCTACATCATCGACCCAATCAGTAGAGACTAGCGAAACCACTGCAGGTAAATCCTTTCTATGTTTTTCGTTTTCTTTGTAACCTGTAATGATTATAAATCAGTATATATTATAAACCAAAGTCCTCTGACACATCTAGCTATGTGTTCGCGGTAAACTATTGAACGGATTTTTATTCGGTTTTCACCAGTAGATAAAGTGATTATTACTACTTATCTTATATAGATAATTTAAAATATTGATCATATAAATTTGTCAAAATAGTATTAACATGGCGTATACTTGTTGTTTAATTTTTAACGTATTGTTTTATATTTTTTGTTTTCTTTGTAACCTGTAATGATTATAAATCTCTATATATTATAAACCAAAGTCCTCTGACACATCTAGCTATGTGTTCGCGGTAAACTATTGAACGGATTTTTATTCGGTTTTCACCAGTAGATAAAGTGATTTAGGAGGAAGGTTTAGGTGTATAATTTTACGTTTATTTTTATTTTTAAAGCAGGATAGCTACTTATCTTATATAGATAATTTCAAATATTGATCATATGAATTTGACAATTTGTCAAAGTAGTTTTAACATAGCGTATTCTTGTTGAATTTAGTTTAGTTGTAGCGGAAGAAGAAATACGATTGTATTATCAAATATCCCTATAAATAATGATAAAGGAATAGATGTGTAATATGCAGTTATTAACATAGTTCCTGGTTACGTTACAGAAACAATAAGTAAAGAATCTTCAGAGAAAACAACAGAAATCTCAACAACAGAAGGGATTACAGTATCAGCTGGCTCAAGTATAACTTCTTTTATTATTGTATTACTGACAGTAATCTTTGAAATTTAACTTTTTACGGGAAGGTTTTGAAATTTTGATCGGTAAACTTTTTGTGTGACGAAACGTGGTGGGGGTTAACACTGTGTCGAGTATAGTGTCGAAATCACAGATTCTTGTCTAACCGTCAAAGCTAAGCAACACCAGGCGCGGTCAGTACTTGGATAGGTGACCACCAAGGAACACCGTACAATACATCCTGTTTTGTATCATTCAGAGCAAACTGCTATATTAGTACCATATTTAAAGTTTTACCTTCTCATGCAATTTACGGCATACCTTTTGTCAATTATCGTATGTGATATTTTCCCTAAGCGACCATAGTGTGCTAACGGTGTAAGTATTTATTTTAACCGTTTAGAATTATTAATCAACATAGATCGACAACATTTGGAATTGTTTTCCGGGCAGCTTCGGGATTACTTAACTACAAGTTCTGTATGTACACGTAATTGCTCTAACCCAGAGTTTCCCAAACTGTGCGTCGTACAAAGTAAAAAGGGGCGCCGTAATCCACTTCTCTTAACCTTTCTCCAGTAACTTAACTTAGTTATTTGTGGTTACAGCGTAAACAATTAAGTTAGAGTCTAACCAGTAACCAGTCGCGCAATACTACGGGATATGTCATAATAATCGTCATATAAATCGTTAACAAGTGACACATTTCAATATTATAGATTCTATACTAGGTATGGGATTAATAGGTTTGATTTAGTTATACATTTCTAAACATAGTTGTAACTTAGGTTTGGGACAAGAAATGTGGTTAAATGATATTTTGATAGCATTAGTTTTCAACACGTTGTCATTTACAAATTAATAGTAATATTAATAAAAATCGTTCACAGCTATAAGTGATTGGAGAACAACATTCAAACATTTCCCAATGAGGCCTATATGCAAGAAAAGAAAATTACGATGCTCAAAGACCAAATTCGGGTGCTGTCCAGACAGGAAAACAGCTGCTGCTGGACCATTTGATGAAGGTTTGATATGATATTTAATATAAGATCAGTAATGGGTTAGTTAATACCAAGAATAAATGTTAACAATAAAATATTCAGTATATTTCCAATAAAAGCAAACGGATGTATTATATTTACTTCTAATAATGAAAGTACCTGTCTTGTTTATACGTGATGCTTATCAAAACACAAAACAGCATGTATTTGAAATGAAACTTGTGAGTTGTAGTGGTGGGGGTAGACACTATGTCGGTTATAGTGGGGAACAGTGTCTCGCTTACCTTCAGGTATTGAAGATCAGTAAGACACGGTCTTCTCTTCGTTTTGAAGGCTTCACTTCCACCGCGTGTGAACTACATTAAAAAAAATTAACTGATTAATTTATTTACTAGAGAATTCTCTCTATCTTCTTGAGAGTATAGCATTTATTAAAATGGTGTAATCGGTATTATAATTTCCTTTTTTTTTTATTTATTTCACAAAACTGGTTACAAAAGAGTTTGATTCTGTTGACACTGATACGATAATGTTGTTACTAATGTAACCTACTAGATGTGAAACTAACGTGCACAATATACGAGAGCTCAAACATTTAAATGAAGTTTAAATATTCAGAGAAAATATATAAAATGAAGTTAAAAAAAATTAAGTACATATTTTTTCCAATTGAGATTTTATTGAGGCTAAAGAACAATGAAAAATATCAAATTTAGATTGTATATTATTAAGATTGTATAGAATATTCCATTTGATAAGTAAGTACCTAATAACGAATTAGCAAAATACAAGCATTTCCTAGTCTCGCATCTTCAACTACGCTGACGTAAAATTATATGTCAATGTATAGATTTGAGATATACTAATTATTTAATGAATTAAAAATGTAATTGAAAAAAGGAATCTAGAAGACAATTACTTTGTTTTATATTTTATAAAAATTCAGACCAATTACCGACTATACCTCATGGATTTTATCTTCGCTGAGTTAACTGTAATAGTGCATATTAATGTATAGTATCAGTATTTAGTAACATATTTAAAAAAACATTTAATTGCCGATATATTACATTTACTACATACAGAACACAATTTTTATACTTTGCTTAGGTTGTCCGAAACCAAAGACCTGCAAGGAGTCCCAGTTCGGTTGTTGCCCAGACGAAAAATCACCAGCGCTCGGGCGTAAATATGAAGGTTGTCCGATTATGCCTTGTGCTGAAACTCTATTCGGTTGCTGTTCATCCGATAATAAAACTGCAGCGGAGGGTAACGATCAGGAAGGTTGTCCACCAATACCGCCTGCATGCGAGTCTTCTGAGTAAGTTCTTTTATTTTTTGGCAACCAATTTTTTAGATTGACACTGCTATTATTATTTATTATATGCTATTTTTAGAAACCCGGTCAGAAAACCCTATTTCTCTATTTAAAATTCGCTTATGTGTATGTATGTACCAATCTATAATGTATATATATCAAAAACTACTAAACGGATTTTCACCCGGTTTTCACCAGTGGATAAAGTGACTCATGAGGAACGTTTTGGTATATAATTTAAGTTTATTTGTTAAGGATTTTTTTATAGTCAGGGCGGGACAACGTCTCCCGGGCCCGCTAGTTATTTATATTTTATAAGCATGTTACGGTTACGTGCCACTAACTTAGGGGGTATTAACTGTACACACAGAATACCCCTGACTCTACTCCATTGAACAAATCCATACAAAGGTTGCCTGGAAGAAATTGCTAATAGCAATAAGGCCGCCCATTGTACCAATAACAAAACGTGAAATGTTTTTGAAATGAATGTATATAATTGGTGTACAATAAAGTTTAAATAAATAAAATTATCGGGTAGATAATAATACTACAAGTATTTTGTTATCATCTCAATGTTCTTACAAGATGGTGGCTCCCTTATTAAAACTTTTCATGAAGGTTTTGTGGCATCCAAGAATTCATACTCCGTGGTATTGTCTCTCATCCACATCGCTTGTGCACAATAATCGAACTATATTACGTAAAACATCACCAATATTACATCATATAGACTCAAATAAAATAAGATTATGAATAAAATATAAAAGTCACTACGCGACAGACTAGATCCTGCCAAAAATGGGGAGTACATTCAATTCATTGTTATTGAGTTGTTTTGAAATGTCCATGTAGTGACTCTTATGTTATTAATTTTTCTTTTTTTGTTAACTACATTTTTAGCAATCAATCTTTTAGATTATTACTGCCATTGTCGAGTAGTTAATATTATTACAAGTTAGTGTCGTGCGATCATTTCAATGTCAATGTTAATGTTCCAACAAGATGGTGGCTCCCTTGCTACAACTTTCCAGGGAATATTTGTGGCATCACAGAATTCATGGTCCGTGGTATTATTTTCCATTCACTTCACTTATGTACAATCAACAAACTATATTACATAAACCACCACCAATTTTACATAATATAGAGTCCTGTAACAGAAGATTATGAATAAAATATAAAATGCACTACAGGACAGACTAAAATTCCGCCAGAAACTCCCATATTCATAATTTTGTGTTATTTGCTTCTATATGTTGTAATATTGGTGGTAATATAGGTTTTATAGGTTTGGTTATTGTGTACACGTGAAGTGGATGGGAAATAACACCACGGGTCATGGATTCTGATTTACCACCAAAATTCCCTGGAAAGTTCTAACAAGACGGCCATCTTCTTAGAACTTTGAAATAATTGCAAGAAACTTGTTATTATTATTATTCTTACATAGTATAAAACAAAGTCCTCTGCCGCGTCTGTCTGTCTGTTCGCGATAAACTCAAAAACTACTGAACGGATTTTCACCAGTAGATGGAGTGGTGCATGAGGATGGTTTTGGTATAAATTTGTCAAGGATTTTCTTTTTCCATTCACTTCACTTATGTACAATCAACAAACTATATTACATAAACCACCACCAATTTTACATAATATAGAGTCCTGTAACAGAAGATTATGAATAAAATATAAAATGCACTACAGGACAGACTAAAATTCCGCCAGAAACTCCCATATTCATAATTTTGTGTTATTTGCTTCTATATGTTGTAATATTGGTGGTAATATAGGTTTTATAGGTTTGGTTATTGTGTACACGTGAAGTGGATGGGAAATAACACCACGGGTCATGGATTCTGATTTACCACCAAAATTCCCTGGAAAGTTCTAACAAGACGGCCATCTTCTTAGAACTTTGAAATAATTGCAAGAATATATATATATATATATATGCACAAATATATATTATTACTTATTCGACAATGGCAGTAATAATCTACTAGAAAATAAAAAGAAGTTATATTCAAAATTCAAGTCAACGTGATTTCGATGATTTACGATAGGTAAACGATTTTTTACTGATCACCATTGCTTTTAAACTGTACTGTGCTTATCATTAGGCACAGTACCGTCACTTTGTCAACTACCAAAGATAAAACAATTGTTGAGTAGAGCGTTTCCGTTTAAATTAGTGAATGATATCTTGTATGTGCTATTCCTTCTTTAGCTATATGCTTAAGAATATTGCAACTAGAATACGGTTTACCATATTTTACGGTAAATCCTATCTGGGCACGAACTAAAAAGTTCGCAACTTCTTATCTCTGCCGTACAGTGAAGCTGTGATTATTGCTGTGAAGCTGTGAAGATTATCTCCCGGCCAGTGTGTTCCCTCCTTCCTATAATATGGGGTCCTTCAAACGTAACATGAAGAGACATTTATGCATGCCGGCATGACAGTGGCGACCGCTGAGGGATAGTATGTCTCTCGGTCGTCGCCATTGTTTTTAGATTATACTGTGCTTACCATCAGGCACAGTAAAGTCACTTTGCCGTGCTACGATAAAAAAAAAACCTTTTAAACTAGAATATGTGTACATATATCTCATACAATTTTGAGTCACTTTTCGTCATCAAATATACTCATCAGCCATCACAATTTTGCATTTAGAGTACTACAAACAATGTTTTTTAGTCCTGTGTACACACATATTATTATTTTCAAAGATGCTCTTAATAATGTATAGTATGTATTTCTATCGGTTCTATCTTATTACAAAAGAATAACGTTGAAAAGATGCGTAAATAAAACTTTTTCTAAAATTTTCGGTATCCTATAATTAATTACGTTACAATATATGTATTTCTTCTTATTATTTCATTTCTAGATACGGCGGTTGTGAGGATGGTACAACAGAAGCGACCGGCCCCGAGAACTTGGGATGTCCTGAATATTCAACCACACGTAAGTTTTAATTCCAATGAAGTATACATACACAAGCCATTTTCTTCCAGCTAACCAGCGGTATTGTTATCAAACATAAAAATTTTTAGGTGTTCTAAATATAGAAGAAAATGAATAAATAAAAAATATATACTTAGTCAGGCCATAAATACTGTAACAATTAAAAATCAACAAAATATTACATTTGAATTTGGAATCTGTCATTTTTATATGATTATTTGAGTTTTCTCATTTTGGCGCCAATACATTGTACAATATTTTGTGATATTAAAGTGGAGGGGGGTGATAATGAGTACCGAATCGCTGTGATTGCATTACACAAAGTAGGTATGGAGCCAAATGCAATATTTAAAACTCTCCATATGCTTGGAATTAGTAAAATGATTGTGTACCGGGCTATTAATAAGTACAATGAGACCTCCTCTGTTTGGGTCAGGAAAAGATCTGGCCGTCCACGTATTATTCGTACGAAAAAGGTGGTCAAAGTATTAAGGGAAATCCTGTCCGAAAGCAAAAGATTTTATCTCGGGAGATGAAGATAGCACCTAGAACCATGACGCGTATTTTAAAAGATGACTTAGGACTTGCAGCCTATAAGAGACGTACTGGACATTTCTTAACTGATAACTTTAAAAAAGAATAGGGTGGTAAAATCGAAACAACTACTGAAGCGGTACGCAAAGATTGGTCACAGAAAAATGTTGTTTACGGATGAGAATTTTTTTACAATTGAGCTACAATTTAACAAATAAAGTGACCGTATTTATGCTCAAAATACCAAAGAAGCTTTCCAATTAGTCGACAGAGTGCATTTATGCTCAAAGCTCTAAGGAAGCTTCCCAATTAGTCGACAGAGTGCAACGTAGGCATTATCCGACTTCAGTGATGGTTTGTTGGATATTAGCTATGAAGGAGTGACTGAGCTGTATTTTTGTGAGAAAGGTATCAAAACATCGGCACAAGTGTATCAAGATACCATTCTTGAGAAGGTAGTGAAGCTTCTTAAAAACACCATGTCCAATAACCAAGAATGGTCTTTCCAGCAAGACTCGGCGCTGGGTCATAAAGCTCGGTCTACGCAGTCTTAGTAGGAAAAAACGTTTCGGACTTCATCAGAGCTGAAGGCTAACCGTCGTATAGCCCCTATTTTAATCCGCTGGATTATGATTGATGGTCAGTTTTAGAGAGTATGGCTTGTTCTAAACGCTGGAGTCCCTAAAACAATCCGAACGATAGGTAGTAGAATTTTCCTATGGAAAGAGGGCGTGCTTCTATTGATAACTGGCCTCAACGTTTAAAGGACTATAGCCAATGGAGACCGCTTCGAATAAGCTTTTTATATTTTTAATTGTGCGTTAAGCGTTTATAAGCGTTTTATATTTATGTATTAAACTAACACACTGTAAAAGTAATAAATGATATTTGCAATAGAAAAAAATTCAGTATTTATGGCAAGACTAGGTGTAATAGAATCAATATATATATAACATAAATATACTCATATACATACACATATAGATATATACATACAATTATACAACAATGGTAAAGATAATTATAATCTGTCTCCTGTTTCAAAAATAAATATCGGTATAGTTGGATTCTAAAGTTCTTGATAGTTTAAAAAGTTTGAAGTTGATGCGGTAACGCATTTCATAATCGTGTGTCAGTTATTGTGAAGGAGTTAGAATATAATCCAAATCCCTGACTGAGGGATATCAAAATTTTTGCTGTATGCAGATATAATTATGAAATTTTAATATATTTTTGACATTATTATACTATTCACAGAAACAAGCATCGAAACAGAAAGCACATCACAAAAGGAAACAATGTCCACTGAAACGTCAAGTACTGTGGCGGAAGGTTGTGCTGGCTCGGCCTTTGGTTGCTGTTTCGACAACAAAACCGAAGCTTCAGGTCCTGAGGAAAAAGGATGTCCGTGCAATGTTACTGAATTTGGTTGCTGTCCTGATGGTGTATCGCCAGGTAAAGTTCTTAAAGAAGCATAAATAAATTAAAAATTCTTTCCTCCACTTTACACAATGACTTTGCTTTATTCAAGGGTAAGTATTACTATTTTAAAATTTTAAAAGATTGTTTCAGGGCGTAAATATTTAAAAATTATAACATTGAGAGTAAAACTAATCTTCTAAATATATAAAAATCTAGTGTCATCATGTTTGTCCACGATGAGCTCCGAAACTACTCCATCGATCTTCATGAACGTTGGCATTTATATATAATTTGGTCCAACTTGAGAGATAGGATAACTTATATTTCCATTAATGATCTCAATCTTTTTTAATTACAAATGAAATTATTGTCAATGTTTATTAATGTTATTAATTGTAAATTCCTTCAGTCTCGAACAGATGGCGCTTTAAAAGAGTTTATTGACAGGAAATTGTAGAACCGACTGTTATGATAGATATCCCATGGATGGCGCCACGTTTTAATCTTGCGTTTCTTTTTATATACCCGGTTTTATATATATGGTATTTGGTATAAATACCTAATACTTTATCATAATTTTAATACAGCATGTAATAACAAAGTCAACGAGCGTCCGGGTCAGCTAGTAACATTATACAATTATACTTCTTTGGATGTTAATAAATTCCAATTAACTTTCTATACAGCTTACGGTACACAAATGGAAGGCTGCATGGCATCTTGCAATACAAGCATGTTTGGTTGTTGTCCCGACGGCAAGACTCCAGCTCATGGTAGTAACCTAGAGGGTTGCTGTCTTTTGTATCCATTCGGTTGTTGTCCAGACAACTATAAGCCTGCAGAGGGTCCGCATCTTGAAGGTAATAATCTATATACAGGGAATTTAATTGAGGATTACTCCCATTGTTAGTAGTTGTAGATAGTTAAAACTCACAAAAGTTATAATTATAAACCAGTGTTTAAGTTCTCACCATCTTTAGACCAAGGAGTTACTTTATTTATTGATAAGAAGTATTAAAAAAATACTTATGTCCTATAAAGGAAGAGCTGAATATGACTTCTTCGAACCATAACTTTGTAGAAATATTTGCATATCTTTATTTATGCCACATTCTCATTTATTATATATAAAGCCCAAAATGTAATATTAGATAACACTTAGTCGATGTCGTACACAAAATCATTGATTTTATAGGTACATTCGGTTCAAAATTAAATGGGGTTTTTTTTTCTCTTCAACTTTTACCAAATTTCCAAAGAAATATGTGATTTCCAATGTACAGTCGTATATTGAAAGCCGGTGTTTAAATTTATGTATAGGGTGTGGATGCCAACACGCTCGTTTCGGCTGCTGCCCTGACAATGTAACATATGCTCGGGGACCTGATAATGAAGGATGTGGATGCCAGTATTCAACTCATGGATGCTGCCCTGACAGGTATTTTATTTAGTTTTATTTTTGGCAACCAATCTTCTAGTAGGTTATTACGATTTTTACGAATTACGATATTACGTAAAACACCACCAATATTCCAAAGTCCCGCCAAAAACTCCCCTACAGGTATTGTTAAGTTTTTAAGATTAAAAAACAAGAGCACCGTATAATGCTTGAAATATGAAAGAAATTCGTATCAGGGAAATCTATTTAAGACTATGTTATAAATCACGCACAAATTACACCAATAAGTCCAACAGTATTATTCTTTGCGCAGGCGGTCATATATAATATGTACGAGCACTAATAAGTGAACTTTTAAAAATCGAGATTCTTACAAGGTTGTTTAGTGAGTTCAAAATTGCGTGATTTATAAAATATTGCCAAATAAAATCAAAATGTTTTTATTCGAATATCCAGGCATACAGAAGCCTCCGGTCCCAGCTTAGAAGGTTGTGGCTGTCACACATACCAGTTTGGTTGTTGTCCTGACGGCGTCACCATTGCCAAGGGTCCCGGCCTGCAAGGGTGTCAATGCTATCAGTCTAAGTACGGTTGCTGCGGTGATGGTGAAACTGCTGCCAGCGGACCTGACATGCAAGGCTGCGACTGCTCTTCTAGCAAGTATGGCTGCTGTCCGGATGGAGTAACCGAGGCCAAAGGAACCAAATTCTCCGGATGTACCGATGTTCCTTTGAATAGACAAGGTATTTCATTATGCATCTTTCGTCCGTTCTATTTATTTATTTATTTTCGTAATTGTACATTTTAAAAGTATGCAATATTTATGTTAGAAAAAGGTGTTGTTATATTATTACAAGTATTAAACAATATACTAAAACAATAATTATGAAACGGTTGAATATAAATCATAAATTTATTACAAAATATGTTATTACACAATTTCTAAAACTATCAAAGAGTTGGTTGACAATTGATGGATTTATTTGTTATGTTTAATATGATAATCGCTGCCACCTAGACTAGGCAATCATGTGTCTCAAGTAACAGTACAAATTAAGATACTATTAATGAAAGCGTTATACAACCGCAGCGGATGTATTATATTACATTAGATTTTGTATACTAAGTTTTGATAAAAGTTTTCTTATCATTAACATTTATAAGGTACATTTAGTGTATGTACATACTTCGGTCATAGTTAAATGCAATATGCTCTTAATTTATGCAAATGATATCCAGAGTCATATTACCTAAGTCATATTAAAGAAAATATTCATTATATTTATAATCGTTATTTTATTTGTATTAACAGCTGCCTGTAGTTTATCTACCGACAGAGGATCATGCCGAAACTATTCTGTACATTGGTACTATGATTTGGAGTATGGTGGCTGTTCACGCTTCTGGTACGGTGGTTGCGAAGGAAACGGCAACAGGTTCGCCACTAAGGAAGAGTGTGAAGACGTGTGTGTCCAACCTTCACCTCAAGGTATTTTACTATCCTATTAGTATTCTTAAAGACCACGTTAAGAATATAAAAAGAAGTACAGACGTGACTGTAAAGATTCTAATTTAAATTAAGGTTTTTAATCGGTTCACGAACTAGACGTCACAAATACAATAATTCCCCATACATTAGCGATACAATAAATATAAATATAGTTAGGAGTCTTAAAAGAAGGAGGTATTAAAGGAGGTATGAGGTAGTACAATAATTACAGCAGTGACACCATAGATATATTACGATGTATAAACTCGAATATACCATTTTTAGTTTAGTTCTGGTTTAGTTTAACGATAAAAAAAACATTGAAAATATAACTTGATGAATTAAGACATAATATTAATAATAAAACGTTCATTGAGAGGAGAAAAAGCAAATACAATTCAATCGTCCTTCGTATTTCTTTAAGAGTGGCAATGTACTTTATTTATTTTAAAAATAATTGAATTTGTATTGCTAATTAAAAATGGTAAATAATGAGTTATCAATAAAGAACCTACATCATTTTAGATAAAAAACGCATTACATTTTATAATCCTTTCTGCAGACACATGCAAACTGCCTAAAGTAAAGGGCGCCTGCACCGGTTACAACGTTCGTTGGTACTATGACAATGAAAGGGAACAATGTAGCCAGTTCGTCTTCGGCGGTTGTTTGGGCAACGCTAACAATTTCGACTCCCGTGAACTCTGTCAAGCGCAGTGCGAACCAACTAGAACTGCTGGTGAGTTTGAATAAAGAACGTCCGATTTTTTTTTTAAATATATGAATTTCATCGTTGACAATATTACATCTTTGACAAACAAAAAATGTATATTATAGTGTTAGTTAAAGAGAATAAAAATCAAGAACATGTAACATATAAAAGAGCGCAAATAAGACATATACACAAATTCAGCAAAATGTTAAGCAAAGCACCGCATAATAGTGCGAGATGTGTACTTTATATAACATACTCTGTGATGTGTATAACCACCACCACAGTACCTTTTTAAAAAAAAAACCAAAACAGTACATATAATAACATTTGAATTGTATACCCCACACTTGTATCCAAAACATATATAAATTACATAGGCAATTGTTGCACTGTAATCAGCTTCTCAACGCACTGTAAAAGTGTTCATCAAGAAAGTACAAGAAAAACACTAAAGACCTGTAATTCTTAAAGAACATATCAAAATCAAAAAATACTTTATTCAATTTAGGCCCTGAGAAGGCGCTTATGAACGTCAAAGTTCCCACTGGTTCGAAAAAACAACACAACACACTTGCGACTCCTCTGGTGTTGTTAGTGTCCATGGACGGTGGTGATCACTTAACATCAGGTGACCCACCTGTTCGTTTGCCACCTATGACATAAAAAACCCTATAATAACCTTTGAACTTTAAAATCCGCTTGACACGTTTCTTATGAGCTTACGAGTACTATCTGGTAAATCGGTAGTGTGCTTTGGCACTTTGTTATAAAACCTAACACT